>JAODAC010083959.1:3615-15118 GCA_027575185.1 Mimaenictus wilsoni | reverse complement strand
CCACCGACTACTCCGTCGCCAGCAGCCGCTACTACCAGTGATTTCGCCACCGGCCACGACGCGCCCAGCGCCAGCCGTTCACCTCCACCTGTTGCCTGCCTCCCTGGAGGCCTCCACGCTAATCTCCTTCATTTCATATATTTCATTTCTTTTTCATTTTCATTGGATACCATTAGAAAGTCGAAAAGTTGCGAATCGTTTTGATGTTTATTTCATCTCTACAGCTTCATATTTAGTCAGAAAAATATTGACAAAAGTACTCCTCGCAAATTGCGAAAAGAGCGCGCGCTCGGAACGAATAATTTTGTCGCACGTGTGGCCACTGTTCGGCGGCGGTGATTTACGCTGCACACCATATGGGATTCGCTCGGAAAGCCCGTGTCAGTAATCAAGGAAACAAATGCACTCAACTAGCCGCTGAAATGCTAATTGCACACAGCTCCAAGGATTTCATTGTTTGCCAGCGCATGAAACGGCTCGTGATTCGTTAATTGCCGATCGCATTGTCATTCGTCGGTTGACACGCGCGTGTTCTGCGGTAGGAGAGATACACACACATAGTGCCACATAACAAGCGGACGCGATTACTCATTAACGCTTGTAACAACAAACGCGGCCGACATAATTTGTGCGCCACGCGCCTCATACAAAGCGACACTTTCGTTGACAACAATCATGTGTGAAGAAGAGAATGACAATAATCATGATGGTCATGAAATCATGATGGTACTCATGTCTGCTTACAATCTGCCATCAATGTTTACGTACAAAGACTGTAGTGAACATTTTGTTTTGGAACATTTGTTGTTAAAAAGGATGATTAAAAAAGTGATTCTCAAAATTTCGGGCCCATGAAAATGAATGTTGCTAAATCTACGCGTTCACACATGGGGTCACAAATTTGGAAATGTGTTTCGGTGACTGGCACATTTTAAAATATGTGGCTATCTAAAAACCAAAATGGTGCAATCTCAAATTTTGGGCGTATTTAAATTTGTAGCAAATAAAATACATGTCACAATTGTTCCGAGAAAGTGTAGGAGCCGCACTATGGAAAGTTTTCGGGTTCGCATGAAAATATGTAAAAAACACTGATTTGAGGTTATCGGCGATTCCGCCACAGTGGGATGCGATAGCGGTCGCGTTGAACTATTTATAAATGAATAAGTAGCTAACAAGCGTATCTGCTGATAACGTGATAAGCGCCTCCGCTTTGCATTGATTACGTTTCTCCAGTGAAATGTCACTAATGTTTATGATGTAAGAAATTACATACTGAAATGAGACCTAGTTTCCGCTGTGCCCAAAAATCATAAATTAACAAAAATTACACGTAACAGTAAGTAACAATTGTTCAGGATTTTCCTACGTTGGAAATAAAGTTAGAACAAATCGAAAAATTAAGCAGTGAAATATTAAATTTGCTGAATTTTAGAATTCAACCTGTCGACTGATACTGAATACAGGATTTCTTTTTTGAAATGAATTAACTCTTTGATGTTCTGTACAAAATTTCCTTCTGAGGACTATTTATATACAAACTGATGTGAAATTTCTTGTATACTCTGTGGAATTGAACCTTTGAGGGTTATTTTCCTTGATGAATTGATAATATTCGCTCGTTTGACTTGAGAAGAAATTCTTGAAAAAAAAGAAGAAAATGAAAATGGCCCTCAAATAGTCAATTCTAGTATGAGTGTATGAGTATGAAATCAATTTGATATCAATCAACTCCTGAGAACAACGCTCTTTCTGATTACATCATTTAAAGCCTTGTTTCATCAAGGCACGATATCTTTCTTGCAATATATATTTGAACTTTATTTTAATGGTCCTCAAACGTTCAATTTCGGAGTATGTAATAAATTTGATATCAATTAACTCCAGAGAACACCCACTCTGTGATGATATCATTTTTATCCTTGTCTCTTGTTCCTTGTTCCTCAAAATGTCTATTCCGGAAAGTATGTAATCAATTTGATATCAATCAACTTCTGTGATCACCCCCTTTCTGATGATATCAATCACTAATGTTTATGATGTAAGAAATTACATACTGAAATGAGACCTAGTTGCCGTTGTGCCCAAAAATCATAAATTAACAAAGATTGGACATAACAGTAAGTAAGCAGCAATTGTTCAGGACTTTTCTACGTTAGAAATGAAGTTAGAACATATCGAAAAATTAAGCAGTGAAATTTTAAATTTGCTGAATTTTAGAACTGAACCTGGCGACTGATACTGAATACAGGGATTTCATTCTAGGATTTCATTTTTGAAGTGAATTGACTCGCTGATGTTCTATATAAAATTTCCTTTTGAGGACTATTTATATATATACAATTCAATAATATATTGCAAAAAGTTATTGAGCCCTGATGATACCGGGCTATAAAGGTCACCATCAAAAAGATGATGTTCTCAGGAGTAAATGGATGTGAAATTATTTGGATACTCTGTGGAATTGAACCTTTGAGGGTTATTTTCATTGATGAATTGATAATATTCGCTCGTTTGACTTGAGGAGCAATTCTTGAAGAAAAAAAAAAAAAAAGAAGACAATGAAAATGACCCTCAAATAGTCAATTCCAGAGAACATGAAATCAATTTGATATCAATCAACTCCTGAGAACAACGCTCTTTCTGATTATATCATTTTACGCCTTGTTTCATCAGGGGATGATATCTTTCTTGCAAGATATAATTGCATTTTATTTTAATTCTTGGAAAAAATCAAAAAATGACCCTCAAACGGCCTATTTCCGAGTATGCAATAAATATCATATCAACTGACTCCTGAGAACACCCTTTTTGTGATATCAATTTTAGCTATGTCTCATCGGCGCACATTATCTTTTTTTTTTACAAATATATTATGAATTGATAATATTCGCTCGTTTGACTTAAGGAGCAATTCTTGGAAAAGTATGAATGAAAATAACGCTCAAATAGTCAATTCCAGAGAGTATGTAATCAATTTGATATCAATCAACTCCTGAAGACACCCTCTTTCTGATGACATATTAGTCCAGTCTTATCAGGACACGACATTCGTTTTACAATATATTATTGAATTTTATATTATTTTTCGAATAAATCAATGAAAATGGCTCTCAAAGTGTCAATTCTGGAGAGTATCTAATAAATTTGATATCAATTAACTCCTGAGCATTTTTCAGATATGAATTTTAGTCCTGTCTTATTAGAGCATATCTTTTTATGCAATATATTATTGAATTTTAATAATTCTTGGCAAAAGCAATGAAAACGGTTTTGAATAGGTTAACTCCAGAGAGTATGTAATAAATTTGATATCAATCAACTCCTGAGAACACCTTCTTTTAGATTATATCAAGATATCTTTCTATGCTAGATATTACTGAATTTTATATTAATTCATGGTACATTCAATGAAAATAGCACTCAAAGGGTCAATGTCGGAGAGTATGAATCAATTGATATTAATCAAAACCTAGAACACCCTCTTTCTAATAAGAGACCTTCTTGGCAAATCAATGAAAACGGTCCTGAGAGTAATAAATTTAATATCAATTAACTCCTGAGAACAGCCATTTCCAGATGATATCATTTTTAGTCCTGTCTTATCAGGGCATATATCTTTCTATTCCATGTATTATTGAATTTTATATTAATTCTTGGGAGTGGTGTGTAAAGAATGGGACGAGTGAATGGAGAATGAGTAGAAGGAAGGCTTATGAGGCTGTTGGTTTGTCAGAGACGATAGTCAGGGAAATGCTAAAGAGAGAGAGGGAGTGCTAGAAGAGGTAGGACGGGTAACGGGCTGACAGGTTGAGGAACAGAAGCGGCAGGAAAGCATTCTGAACAGCACCAACAACCCAACATACAGGCCGTTACATACAATCAACCACAGACCAACATATATAGACAAGAGGACAATGAGTGCTAAGAATAAGCGTGTGATGGCAGCAGCGAGGTGTGGATCCGAAGAGAAAGGAAGGAAAGTATGGATGGGAGATGAATATATGATGTGTGCACTATGTCGGAATGGGGTGGATACGTGGAAACATATAGTGAGGGAACGTATGGAGGTAATGGATAGGTGGATAAATGGGAGTGAGTCTGTTTGCATGAATGTGAGAGAATGGTTGGATGAGGGAAAAAATCTATGAAAATGGTCCTGAAACGAGAATAACCAATTTTCTAATTTCTAGCGATTGGTTTTTGATTAGGGATAACCTAGGGGTGGATCCCCCTTCCCTTGTGATGAAAGAGAAAAATGTCTCAGGAGGATGGTGTTTACGAGGATATATATCAGTGACTTGAACATCATTATTATTCAGATTGTGGTTGATTTTCATCCACCTCCATGGTCAAAAGAGATTAATATCAGTAGATACCTATTCAGATAGTATCACAGGATATTGAATAAATATTATAAAAGAATCTGTATCATTTTCATTGCAACCCGAATAGATCAGAGGTGACCGAATTCTCTTCTTCAAGTCTTCAAAGGACCTTTCTTCAGTTCCGAGACCAAATTCTTTTCTGCATTGGGACCATCCTTCTATACCGGGGCCTCCTTATCAAACCTAGCCACCTAATAGACAATTCGAAACAACTGCATTCAAATAGATTATTTTGGCATTTGTTATTTTCCAATGGGATCCTTTGCATAAGGTACTAGGTACTATCTTTCCATAAAATACAATTTTCATCCAAATCTTCTAACGTATCATTTTCAAAATCGAATCTTCTTTAAAATATACCATTCGAGAAAGGTCATTTACAAAGCTTCAGTTTTAAAAGGGATCATTTTTCACGAGGTATCATAATCAAACATATAGGAACAAATGGGTGCATGGAAAGATATGGCCTTCATATAAACTTACCTCTCCTCCTTATCGAAGACGGGGAATGTCTGCTTGGAGAGCTCCAACAGCGTCGCCTCGCTCTGCGGCTCCGCGGAGATACCCGCGCGCTGTTTGCGTGGCCGCGTCACGTTGTTGTTGAGCCCCAGCTGGCCGACGATATGCTTGCCTCCGACGTGCAGCACGCTCTGGAACTTGTCGAGGTGCGAGCGCAGCATCTCAATCTCGTCGTTGCGCGCACGCAGCGTCGCCTCCAGCTCACGGATGCGCTCTTCGCGCGCGCGCAGCATCGCCTCCATGTCGCCGCCGCCGGCGTCGCCTAGTGCGCCCATCGGCAGCAGGCCGCCGGCCGTCGTCGCGCTCGCTGTCGTGGTCGTCGCCGTCGCGGCTTCCTCGTCGGCACTGTTCAGCCACGACGAGAAGCACAGCGAGTCGAAGCACAAGCGCATTCACCCGGCTGTTCGTCGCGCAGTTTTTCGGGAAAGCGGGCCCCCGGCCGGCGCACACACTACGACACTCGACACACACACACCCGCACACCCACTATGCGCACTTGTGCGCACACACTTACACACACGCACGTGCACTTAAAAGTTCGAACTTGCCGCCACCGGTGCCGCCGCTGTGGATGGAAGAACGCCAAAAACCCGGCACTCACACACACACACACGATGAATGTACGCACTGAATCCAACAATTGTGAGAAAAATCGCCAACAAAACAGAGTCACACTCGAGTGATTATGCGCACAGTCGCTCAGCCACTGCACGAGGAGAAGTCGATGAATGCACACTTTATCTCTAATCCCAGTCTCGATAAAATATTTTTCTGTCCGTGATTTTACAGTAAGAGACGTACACTTCAACGCGCCATTATCGCACAATTCGTTTTAAAAAATGCGCAGAAATCCACCGCGCGACAAACACTACTCCGCAAATTACAGTTTATCAAACGCTAAATATTTACCGAGTATCGTCGTCGCCCTCCTGATGCTGCTCCTCGTCGATATCAACGCTCATAGGAGTCTGCGAAAAGAATGAAAACACCAAATCAGTAAAATTAGTCGCGAACAATTGTCAGCTGTCATTTTAAACGATAACAAATTATAATTAGACACGGCCCGTTTAGATTAGATTTCAGGTGCTATTATCGTTACTCACGCGTTTGTTGTAGCAACAAAAATAGGCATTCAACGTGCGCGTGGTGCTAATTGCGCGCGTAAATAACGCCGCATTCGGACGGTGAAGGAAGCGGCGAATCCGGCAAAGAGAGGCGGCTGCCGCTGTTGACGCAGATCGATATCAAGGCGGCGAAATGCGAGTAATCAGACGCGAAAAAAAAGGCAACAACACACATACAAGAACTTGATCGAGCGAACACTTTCAATTGACTGAGCGGCGCGCTCGAGGCACGCAAGCATCGAGCCCCGCAAAGCATCAAGCACGTTTTACTATATTATATTGACTGCAAATACCCACCGCCGGGCAAACGCCGAAGCACATACAACGAAACATACAACACCACGCATTGTCGGACGATTGGGTCCGCCAAAGTGAGTGCTTGGTGGTTCATAAAAAAAACATCCGAGACTGAGATTGAACGTTATTAGTGGTATATGAGAAGCGTCGTGACGACGCTGGACCACAACGCGTGCGTTCGTTAACAGGACGGCAATTAACCGCAATTACACGTGCCCGAATTCGGCGGGTCATTTACGCGGCGTTCCGTTTTTTTTTCGATGCGGGTGCTAAATTAAAAATCATTTACGCGGCGTTGAAGTGGAGCACGCTCAATTAAGTCGCTTAATCAGCTATGCGTTTACATGTCGTATCAGGGCGTACTTAATAATTATCACTGTGTAGCGGGAAATCCAGGGAATTAATCAAAGGACAACGACTTCAAGTGTTTTTCAGGATACTAAGTTCATATTCGTACTTAGTATCCTGAAAAAGTACTGCAACAAGTTCATATTCGTACTTGTTGCAGTACTAATACTGTTTTAAACATGACAGATGATGATAAAATATCGATATTTGCATTTTCTATACCTATCTGTTATAACCTATATATTCCTGAAAGCAGACCCTTCTCTGACAGCACACATACTACATCACTTCTAGTATAAGGGAAATGTGGGTCACAAACAATGTCCCAAGTGAAATCAAAGAAGGCCATATTATCAAACTTCGGAAAAAAGGAGACCTAACACACTGTCGGAACTGGAGGGATAACAATAAACAAAACACTAGCATCAATCCTACAAAAAAGGATATCTGAAGTAAACGAACCATCACTGAGACAAAAATCAGGCAGGCTTCAGACCCCAAGACGATCGTGCATAGATCAAATAAACATGATTAGGATCATCGTAGAACAATCCGTAGAATGGAGATCTCCGCTCAACATAACATTCATCGACTTTACGCAAGCTTTCGACAGTGTCTCTCGTTCCGCCATATGGAAGATCCTACATAGGCGAGGCATACCGAGGAAAATAGTGGAACTCTTACAGGAACACTACAAAGACACAGCCTGTCGTGTACCTCAGGAAGGAAAACAAAGTGAGAGTTTAGATCCGAATTAGATCCGGAGTGAAACAGGGGTGGGTACTCTCCCCCCTACTGTCCAACATCGCCCTTGACTATGATCCTTGACTATGTTCGCTCCTGCATGGAAAAGAGTAAAGACGGAATTCGATGGACAATGACCTCCCTGCCTACTATCTAGTACAGTTGCCGAAATGGAGACATCTATTAATATGTTAGTAATAGAGGCTGGGAAAATGGAACTAAAGATTAATGTCGTCAAAACCAAATCCATGAGGCTAAACACAAACAACAACAAACGGTTCGAAATTAGCGGACAACAAATAGAGGACGTCGATCATTTCTCATACCTTGGCAGTATTGTAACGAAAACTGGTGGCATAGAAGCAGATATAAGCAGCATAAGGCGCAGCAATAGTTTCGATCGTTGACAAAAATTTGGAAATTACACGTCTACACTATCAAAACAAAGCTGAGACTGTTCCGTACCAATGTAATATCCATCCGACCTCTATGGATGTGAGAATGGAAGAATACGAAAAGTTTAAACAATAAGCTGCACGTTTTTGTCAACAAATGTCTGCGAATCATCCTGCACATAATCTGGCCAAAGAAGATAACCAACGAAGGCCTTCTGCAACGCTGGGGAAAGCATCCCATAGATCGTGTTATTAAACAACGCAAATGGGGCTGGATTTGTCATGTACTACGAAGAAATGAAAGTGAGCCAGCACGAATGGCCCTGGATTGGAATCCACAAGGGTCTAGAAGAACAGGCAGACGAACACAAACATGGAGACGAACCGTCCATGCAGAGTTGAAGACGCAAAATAAGGCTTGGAATGAAGCCAAAAAATAGCACAGAATCGAGACCGATGGAGAGTGTTCACGGAAGCTCTATGCTCCACTTAGGAGACCGGAACCCATGTGATGATGATAACCTATATATAAGTTACAGGGGACAAGTGAGGGATCAAGCCTCAACTGCCTAAAATGAAAGAAGTCCTAGGTGGTGTATGAACCTTACGACAATCTTGGGTGGTAACCCACCCACTTCCTCGGTTAATAGTAAATCCTTGCCAAGGAGGTTGTATCTCATATTTTTGCACGAACTTGCACGAACATATTATCTGCTCGAACGATTCTGCGTCCTCGTGACACAGCCTGCATGTTTCGCTGGATTCCTTTCCCATCTTTTTCAGATAGTACTTAAGGACACAACGACCTGCTATGAGTCCTGTGAATGTTCTCAACTCGTTCAGTGATAGTTCTAGTACCTTTAGATTTATATGTGGTTTCAGTAGACGTACTGGATGTAGGTTCCCAGTGTTTTTGTCTTATTGTTGTTATATCTGATATACATAATGTTATAACCCCTCGCCCCTCTTTAAGATGGCTTGCAATTTAATAGTATGTCAATAAATTATCAAAATTCTCCCATCTGTTAAAAAAATAGTAATATAATCACTAATGTCCCAAGAGGTCCCCCTTTATCGTGACTTGTAATTCAGTAGCATATCAAGAAAGTCCCGAAATTCTCGATATTGATATTTATTGTGTGGTAATTCGGGCTCGAACGATTGAGGGAATGACAGGAATGTTAGGGAGTCATAATTCATGGAGAGTCATAATTCATGGAGATCTCGCTTAAAATGGCTTGTAATTCAGTAGAATGTCAAAAAATGATAGAAATTCGCATTTATACTTCTCAACTGTCGAAATCAAACTATCGTTATTTTACTTTCGATTTATCGAATATATACTGAACTATAGATATTTTCAATTTCTTTGCGTTTCTGTTAAAACTAGACACGAGATAAGTAATTTCAAATATGTGCTTGGAACAAAACCCCTTAAGTAAAACATTAAAAACAAATTTGACGCATTTTGATTTTACCAAATTTAAATATGATAACATATCATGTCAACCAGTGCTAAATAGTTATCAGTGGTGCCCATTGTTGATAATTTGTTGAAACTCGGTCAAGGGAGTAATGACTTCAGGTGCATTACACTTTTATAACTTCGATACCGTCAACCACCTATAATTGTTGTCGAATCTTTTATAGACTCTGCATAAATATGCATATGTTCCAAATGAAGTTTTGCATAATTCATTTTTTCTCCTCGTCTTGAATAATGTACACATTATATTACTAATGTTATGATCTACACAATCTACGGCTGACCGTAACATTACTGATAGATGATGAAGTTATAGACAAGCAAGCTATATAATGGGATCATGATAGTTTCATAGCTTAGGCCGGTGTCGTGCGTTGCTGTGTTCGCAATAGGCCCTGAGTTTGTTATGGACTATGCGCATCGCGCCGCTGCCAGCGACTGCGTCTACGTAGCGCATGCGTGTGCCATCCGTAGCGAGCTAATACGTCTGCACGTAACCAGTAAATGTTGACAACAAACACGCCAACACCAGAAAACTAAATGTACTCATTATTATTGTCACTTATAAGTCGTTGAAATAGTATCGTGTGCAACTCGCTTGCAATGCATATTGTTGGCTCGTATGATTTGTAGCAGTATTACATGCTCGTTGTGCAATACACTATTTTGTCCTCACTGTGACAAACTCATAGATGAAGCCGTTAAAAATAAGCAATTAAGACTTTCTCATCTAATTGAATGCCCCTCAATGCAACCCATGCGAAGGCCGGATCTTAGCGCGCACAAAATGGGCGTTGCGCGACCTTAGCGAACACGCGCCCCGCGTAATTGCCCCCCGATCCGCAATTAACGTTATTTATTACCGCGCATTGTTCCACGGCGGGCAGCGGCACGAAGGCCGCTACTCTCGCGCGCACGCGTCGTCGTCATTTTCGGCGATCGTAAAAAATTCAGCTCGGAATCGCGTGCCGTAGAAATGACCATAATTGAGCGTCATTTATCTCGCGGCTCGTGACACACGTTCGCGGCACACGCATATCGATCTAGGTCTATCTGACCTAACCCTGACGTCGCTGACTTATACATAATTAGACGAAATCTCCAATTTTATTTCGTTGGGCACACGCATGACACTAATTACCACCATCTCATAGTTCGTTATTGAAAGGAGAACAATCAGAACAAAGCCGCTGACACCATAACATACTGCGTCAAAATGTAAATTGACTTCTTAATCATCGCACAGCGGCGCAGAGAGCGCCTGACGGATTTTCCTTCATGGGACTGAAGCAGCAGTATTAAATTAAGCCATTCTTATTTATTTATGAGGGGTATAAATATAAAAATGTGCCATCTTTTGCAAATGTCCGACATTTTAAAATTTGTATGATGAAATTTGCATGCGGAAATATGGGCGAATCAGCAATTTTTAACATTTTTCAATAAAGCATTCAGTCATGACGCAATTGTGATATCAATTTGGGATTAACGTCATTAGATTAACCAACTCTTCTTCTATAAAGTGTATAAGTGTAAGAATATTCCGACATTTCTAAATGCCCGAAAGTTTCAAATTTGTAGGATGTAATTTATATGGCTGCATCTTGGCCAATCAGGAAATTTTCCTAATTTTCGATAGCGGGTTATCTTACGCCGTAATTATGATTTCCATATGGGATTAACATCATTAGACTAAGCAACTATTCTTCTACAAAGGGAATAAATATGAGAATGTGCAGAGTTTTTCAAATACCTGAATTTTTCAAATTTGTATTGCGTAATCTATTTGGTGGTGCATGGGCGAATCGGTAACTTTTCCCATTTTTTGATAGGGGATTATCTTGTAATCTAATTATGATATCAATATGGGATTAACATCATTAGATTAAGCAACTCTTCTTCTACGAAGGGAATAAGTACGAGAATTTTCAGACTTTTTCAAATGCCCGAATTTTTCAAATTTCTATGACGTAATTTATATGGTGGTGCATGAACGTTCTTCAGTTTTTCAAATACCTGAATTTTTCAAATTTGTATGACGTAATCTATTTGGTGGTGCATGGGCGAATCGGTAACTTTTCCCAATTTTTGATAGTGGATTATCTTGCGACGTAATTATGATATCAATATGGGATTAACAACAATAGATTAAACAACTCTTCTTCTACGAATGGAATAAATATGAGAATGTGCAGAGTTTTT
>JAODAC010083948.1:0-42048 GCA_027575185.1 Mimaenictus wilsoni | reverse complement strand
GGTGAGGAGAATAGTACAGGAGAAAAACCAACGGAGAAGGCGAAGAGATGGGATGCAGGAGTTGGTAATGTAGTAGACAAAATTTAGTCGGCGAGGGGTGTCTTTTTTGTATTATTATTATTATTTATCTACCTTTGTTAATATGTAACGCCTAGTTAGTGTTAGTGTCCAAGAAGGAACAATTAACACCATTACACCCCGCGGTTAGTTATTTCAAGGCTCCTACTTATGCAAATTTCTTAGTTCAGTCCTTCCCGAATTGATTCAATTTCCTTCAAAATATTCAATTAAAAACTCTCTCGCATTAACACACTCTCTACGCAATTTCCCATACTTCTAAACTCATTCCTTTCGATGTTAAAAATATCTTCCCTTCTATCCCTATTGATACAGTTGTGAGTCTCATCCATGACCGCATCGAGAGTCTTAACATCAATCACTGTTCCGACCTTAAACATGTTCTTTCTCTTTGTACCAATAACAATTACTTCAAATTTAATTCTAAATTCTACGAACAAATTAAAGGCCTGCTTATGGGGTCCCCTATCTCTCCTTTTCTTGCCGAATTTTATATGAATTCCTTCGAATCTAACCTCTTCTCCCTCATCAACCCTCTTCTTATCTAGTCTTGGTACAGATACGTAGATGGTGTATTTTAATTTAATATAATTACATATATTTCAAAAACTATATCAGATATTTCAAAAATTCAAAAAGAATCTGGTAGCTAATGAAATAATCATTGATACTACAAGTTTTTATAATAATTAAAGTAACCGTTCATGTTTTATAATACTGACGATGAAGTGCCCTCGTGATGGTTAGCCCGACGTTGAAGTGAACATGCGATGGTCAGCCTACGGAGAAGTGCCCGACATTGATTTGAACCACGATGACCGGTCCGGCTACAGCTATGTGCTACTCATGAACCTACGAGGCAATTTTCGCTTTTAGATCAAATTTTTCCAAGAAATTGACCATTATCAAAAATCATTGCCAGGAATAATGGATTCTGCAAAATTATGGTGGAGAAAATTCTTCGTAAAAAACAACTTACAATTAGTTTACTACGCCACTAGTGACCCACCTAAATAATTCTTAAGAATCCCATTTATTGGCAAGGTATTGGCAGCGAATAATAGAATTAAGGCACCTACCGATCATTTACTTAACTCGGGGGTGTTCGAACTTAAGTGTAATGATTGTGACGTACATCGGCCAAACAGGGCGCAATATTCTCACCAGGGGCTTGGAGCATATTAAAGAAATCGAAGCGGATTTACCCAAACAATCGGCTATGGTCAAACATACGGTCAGCAGCTGTCATCACTGCTCCATCTCTAATCTTAAGTTTTTACACCCTGGCGTATGCCTGGAAAGTGCGTCTTCTCCCTTTAACAGGCATTGTTGTTAGACCTATTCTACATATCTACCAAATTTCATTAAAATCGGAGATAATACGACCTGGCCCTCCCCTTGTAAGATCAAAAATTTATAAGAAGTAAAGCGATTTAATTTTAGTTAATTTCGATTTAATTAATTATAAAATTTATTTAATTAAATTGAAATCACTAACTATTAAATCGATTTCTTTATTTATTAACTTTAACTACAACTCATTTGGGTCTTGCCTAGAAACTATAAACTGTACACCGGCAGTCTTTAGTTAGTCTTTACCGTATATCAAACCGATGCGGTTTGTTCAAGTTTCAATCATGTTAAACAGATGGCGGTTATGTCAGTGACATGACAAAACGATATTAAAAATTTCGATATTGATATATCGATATTATGAAAGATGAAAGTATCGATAAATATCGAAATTTTGAGGCCGATATATCGATATACATCAATATCGATATTTTTTTGACATGTCCAATCTGCAGACCTATTCCTAGACTATCCACTGATATTGTTAGCACTGCGAACCAAACTCCGACATCCAAATAACCCCCTTCATAACCCTCCGAACACCCTGTTATACATCAAAACCCAAATACCCCCCATCAACAGGCGGCATATCGAACTCCAACAAAAATTCAAAAATAACCCAATTAAGTTGGCTATCATTGAACCGCTTTGTATTCCTTTCACTGAAAATTCACCTATCAAATTCAAAACTCCTGAAAACACACTACTACGAACATACATAAACATGTAAACCTATTATATATACTATGAATTACGATGTACATTTGTTTCATGGCAGAAAGACAGTAATGGTCGATAGCCGTTCAAATACATCCATCTATCTATCTGAATTGGGGCTTAGCAGTACCTAATTCGCCGGGTCAAATAGCATAACATAATAGTACGATTGAAACATTATATGAAACTATCAATGTGATTTAAAGATTAAAGTACACATTTGCCAGTAATGGAATGTGTTGTAACGCAGGCCATTAAGCGCCATTTGATATGAAACGCCATCAAATCGATGGCGTTTCGGTTGGATTATCGGCATTTACTATGATCGCTAATCGTGTTTGGCCAGTATCGATTTTTGTGCAAATAACTCCAGTACGTAATCACAAAACGCATGCGACGCATTTATGTGCACCATCACCAAGTACTGTAATCGTGTTAATCCGTGTTTGCGGACAAGACAACCTCAAAGTACGCAGACTAGGCTTAAAGTCCAAATACGATTGGGGTCACCAACGTTTTCCTGGCGGCGTCGCATAAGACGATTACACTAATATGACATCACACAGACCCGCGCGATTCTAGCCGAAATGAAGCTGGTGTTTGAGGCGCGTTATCTTTCGTCATTTGCAGCGTTATTTTCGTAGGTGGTATCAATTTTGACATTAGGCACAAGATCAAATGAGATAAGCACGTAGAACAGCGGCGCGTGTAAACCGAAAAACTTCCAATCTTCACTATGTTGCAATTCGACGCGTATTGTTAAAGCGCAAAAAGCGAATGCCAAATGACGTCAATGCGTTGTGAAATTTAAAGTTATGATGAAATGTGAACTAGAACTTTTGTGTCGAATACTTGTTTGTCTATTGTTTATTTTTGGTAAATATATTTCAAGTATTCCATGAGTAATGAGCTTTAAATAATAATTTAGTTACCATAATGTTTACGTCTACCAAATTCTGAATAATTAAGTTTAAGAACCATTTCAACTCCCACAGTTAGGTAAAATATACTTCAGAAACTTAAAACATTCAG
The DNA here is from genome assembly GCA_027575185.1 of Mimaenictus wilsoni. Classification (NCBI taxonomy): domain Eukaryota; kingdom Metazoa; phylum Arthropoda; class Insecta; order Coleoptera; family Staphylinidae; genus Mimaenictus; species Mimaenictus wilsoni. Next base: position 38,868 of record JAODAC010083948.1, on the reverse strand, counting down.
TTTTGCTTCCAACGCGTTTAGTTTTACTTTGTAATGAAAATAAAAGTGATTTTTTGGCCTTGCATAAAAAAATCATTCAATGCCGTGCCTCCTAAGCTATATTCCTTTGGATTAAAAAAAGACGATGTTGAAGGTTTAATTAACAGTCTGCATAGTGTAATCCTACTTAAGCTCGGAAATAATCATACTAAACGGACATTTTTAGAAATGGTGATCAAATAAAAGAAACACTCGACCAAGGAGGCATGTTTAACCAACGAATTCGCGAGATATTTATGCAAATATTGTGGTTCGGTCAGTATTATTCACAGGCAATTCTCTTTCAGGGTCTTTATTGTATTAGTCATCATAAAATAACAAATAAATGAGTTGTGTTAGAACAACTTTAATCAGCATAATAATATTAAACATTCTGATAATCAAACGATTTTGAGATTAGTTACTAACTGTATAAGTTAATCTAAATACTAACCTATAATGATATCACCACGAACAAGCCAAAGACCGAAGAAAAAAAAATCGGCGAAGAAACATATGAAATAGTAGATACTTTTAGATACCTAGATATCCAGATATTGATAAATATTCAGAGAATATTCCTGCATACTTTAAAAATTGATTAAGAGTATTTCCCAAATATATATTTTTACCGGGGTTCTAGATCCTTGGGTAGGCCCCGCAAGAGATGGAAGGATCATTTCCGGGACGAACACTGAAAAGGAACAGGCTAAGTACTACATATCAAGGACGAAGAAGAAAAAGACCGAGGTTCTATTAACCTTAAGATAATTGTTGATATTTCATCGAAACTGAATCCAATAATAATGTAGTGAATAATGAAAAAATACATACACACACTGCATTTTTCATTGATAAAGAGTCGTTATTTATGTATCAAAGATGATTTACATAGTATACTTTCCCTCATTGTCAGATTAAATAAACATATTCATGAGTCGTCCTAAAGCAATTTCGGCTATGCAGGAGCTCCTGCAAGAAGGGCTGGTTTGGTTTGGAAAATGGCGTATCGAAATAAACGCAAACAAAACACAATTTATTATATTCAATCATCGTTTAGCAGATCATTCACCCACTCTAACTATTAACAATGAAATCGTTACACCAAGGAACAATGCCAAATATTTGGGTGTTATGATTGAGAGCAAGTTAAACTTCAACCTACAAGCAAGAACAGCGAAAGAAGCAGTCATCAAAAGATCGAAGTTCTTTTCAAGCCTCTCCAACGGAAATTCTGGACTTAATTGGGACAACTGCTGCTGCCCTCTACCTTCTTACCAACGCAAGAACGAAGCAATATCTGCAAATCGTGGAAAGGACCGCCTTACGTACTATCACACGTCTCAGACATCCCAATAATGTGCTTCACAATCCATCGAACCTTCTTTATCAAGAAACCGGAATAACACCAATCCTAGATCGCCAGAAATCTCACTATTAATTAAGTTTGTACATAAAACCAACTCTCTACATCAATTTCTACAACTTATTCAAACTCATAATCAAATGTCTCTGTATGATGAACTAATTCAGAACATATCGTAATTATTTTTTGTTTCTCATTCATTTTTACATTTTTCTGTTATATATCTTATATATCTCTACCAATCATATTTTTATTTCATGGGCCGAAAGACTATGTAGTCGATCGCCTGTTGGTTTTTTTTGCAATATAGTTTTATCCAGTGCCCTTTCTGTGTATGCCACTATCAATATATCAAGATGATTGGTACACTTAAGAGGAATGCGAAATATTTAAAATAATAATGTGCTTTGTTTGTCAATGTTTTGTGTCGATAGATGCTAAAATATATGTGTTTTTGTGCTTCCAAAACCAGATGCCTTCATAAATGAACTCAACTTCAACAATCTATAACATTTACTCTATACAATTAATTGGAATGCCTGTTTCACTAGTTAGCGAAAAATTTAATTCTGAATCGATTAATATATCATTTGTATATATAGAAATGTGGCAAATGTAAATAAAAGTGTGATCTTTAGAAGAAGTAAACCAAGTCATTTTTCTGACAACGAAAATGTCGCCGTTATTAGACTCAACTTTTATGACCCCTATCCTCGGTTCTAATAAATCGAATGGAACTCTGTCCCAAGAGTTTAAAGTAATTTTCACGCTGAATCGATTGGTGCATGATTTATACCTCTAGAAATAATTGAAATGTGAATAAAAATGGAATACTTGGAACAAGTCATTTTTCAGATCGGCAATGTTAACGTTGTTAGAGTAAACTTCAACGATATATAACATGATTTCTAAACATGTTATCTAAAAATCTGTTTGAGAAAACTGTGGCAAATTTCATTCCGAGTCGCATGGTATGTCACTTGTATATATTGAAGAAAGAAAAATATAAATAAAAGTAAAATTTTAGAAGAAGTAATTTCAAGTTATTGTTCTCAGTGAAATCAGTGAAATCATCGCCGTTCTTAGACTTGGACAACTTTCATGAGTAATTATATCGGATCTATGTAATCCAATGAAAAACTGTCTTGTTTGAAGGTATATTCACGTTGAATCGATTGGTGTATGATTTATTATCCTAGCAATACGGGAAATATGAAAAAAAAACCTAAAACTCGGCATTTTCGAGAAAAGACGTTTTTTACACGATATCTCTATAATTTAGGTAAATGTTGTAAACCTAAACAAACTATATTTAATGAGGAATCGATCCGTACAAGAATGGACATTCTATAATATGCACAATAGAAAATAGTTGACAATTTTGTTAGAACAAATTTCGCATTTTCCCGCGTCGTCATGTTGGGTCCTTTCAATCTCCTTTAATATAAAATTTTTGAATCTATCGTATATTTTTAACATCTTTGTTACTTTTCGAAAATAAAATCAATATCTTTCGAACATGCAAAGTATTATGTTTAAGGCGTTATTGACAAATTGTGAAAATGACCTAACCTAGATTTCATAATCTGTATTACCTGCTTTGTACACAATGCAACGAACGAATTGCAATGAAATTAATATAAATTACGTTTGCAAGAATAAATATTCAATTGCCTATTATTTTTACATGGAATAGTGAGGAAAGCAAACGCTAAACAATTAACAAAATCAATTAAAAAACATCACTGGTTCATGTTGACAAACAAGTACAATGTTTTTGTATCTCATTATATTATTTACAATTAGTAATGATAAACGCCCAGTATTATAACAGCCTCCGGTCGTGTTATTGCAACATTTATATAATTACACAGAAAGTGAAATTATATGAGGACCTTGCCTCTATATTTAATACAGGTCGAACGTCAGACAGGCGAAATAAATACGTAATAAATAAGTAGTCTGCAAGTGGACGTATTTTTTGGCTCAGTTTCGCCACTTTTATTTGACATGCGCCAAAGTAAATGAATAAATATACTCACTGTAAACACGAGCGAAAATATTCCATGTTTTCCTGAGACTGGTGCACAGACACACACACGCACTTGCAGCGGGCCAGTGAATACAAACTTCGGAGGTTAGGTCTTTAAAAAGTGTTTATCAACGCAACTCACGAACCGAATCACTCACAATCGTCGATATTCCCTGTGACAAATGATGAACGTTCGCCCACGCTCGTCCCGTCCAAGCGCACTAATCATCTAATATTAGGAATCACAATAAGTTGCATTCAGAAAAGCACTCGCGATGAGATTGACGATGAGGGGCACAATGGGCACTTCTTGCATGGTCCGAACGCATCCATCCGGACGAATTAGGCAGGCCCATTCAAAACAACGTCACAACCAGCAGAGCAGAAGCAAACAGCAAAACACAGGCGGCCTATTGAGGGGCAGCAGGAGCAGACCACACGGCGGCGAAATGGCAGTGAGAACACACCATGTGTGTGTATGTGTACGTTTCGAACGAACGTAATTATAGAATTTTTACTCCACTTCGTGCAGAAAACGTACATACGTAGAACGTAGGGATATGCGTTACATGTTCCGCTTGAAGAAGGCGCACCGCCGACGGTCGGTCACATACTCGATGACTTGCACCAGGCACGTTATGATAACGCCGCGGTGCTCCCCGAAGTTTGCTCGCTCGTTCGTAGCTCGGCGAAAACACACCGGCTAGACGCGCGCGCGGTGTGTTTGCACACGGCTTTTCGCGCTCGGTATGCTTGCGAGCCGCACGACTATCGGCGATTCGTTCGATTACGCGAATTGCCGGCTTTGCATCACCAAACGAACGCGCGCGCACACGCTGCTCGACGAATGGAACACGGCACGCGCGGAGGACGGACAGAACGCCGGGCTACCTGCAAACGGCCGCAGGGTGCTGCAGCTGCCAGCGGTAGCAAATGCGAATGATTTGCATGCGGCCAAATCGCGAATCGCGCCGATTGACAGCAACTATCGGTGTTGCCATGAAAACGATGCACAGGATGCAACCGGCCCACCTGGCGTGACTCGACCAGCACAGCTGTCATGCAAGACTTTGCTGAACTCGTCCCCTATGACATTTCGGCGAAAAATAAGGGCCAAGGAAAAAGAACAATGATGTATTGTGGGTTGCTTGGAAAAAGTGTTGTATTATTATTGTATAACAATACATCCAAACCGAATTGTAGTGTTTTTCATATCACTCGTTTAAACTATTTTAATAATGTTTCAGAATAATAAAATATATTGTGATACCTAACAATGCATCAATAAATATATGCGATTGTAAGAATCACAGATGGCATGATATTATTTAATTAATTACAAGATTCAAGACCTTGGCGAATTCGTCTCTTATGGCATTTCGGCTTATGTATCCGGCTTACAATTAGAATCACACAACCTTCATTCATGGTTTTATTTAACTGACAATGAGAGATGTCGAAACTATATACCACAAGGGGCAAATTCGATTACAGTATCAACCAACCTACGAGATGCTTAAGAAAACCATTTTAAAGCGTGTGCGCGAATCGTCCACGCAGAAAAAGCAAAAGCTATTGGGTCGTGCAGACATAGGTGTTCAGAAGTCTGAAGAGAGAAGTGTGGAAAGGTTAGTTAGGAAAGAGATAGAAATAGCCTGGTAGAAATATATTCTAGCTTGCAGGTGTGACGGTTGGAATATCATTACATTGCGTAATGTACATTGCGTATGTGATATAAATTTGACGGGTATACATTCCCCACAGTCCCATTGGAGTACCCCCTCCTCCTGAAAAAAGATTACTGAAGAAACGTGGCGGCGCCCTGGGGGCACTTTGGGTAATCCTGTGCTTTTTTTGTTATGGGGGAAGGGGGTTGGCGTACTTTGGACAATTCTGATCCAATTCATCAAAGACGAGTCTCTATGGAAAATAATACAAATTGACCATTGCAAATTTGTAAATAGGAAGAAAATGTTTTTTGGACATGACAGAAAACTTAGATTGTGTTCTATCTGTAGTAACAATTAGATAGAACATGTTTTAAATGTACATACTTTCCTCATTAACTCCTTGTTTATCAACACATAGCTAACTCATTACATATGAATAATAAAATAATAACATTAATAAAACTTGTCATTATTGTTATCTAATTATATCAATAAATATTTACGGTGGTGACTCTTAACCGTAAATATTTATTGATATAATTAGATAACAATAATGACACGTTACTGACATGTTACAGTTCCCATTAACACAAATCAAATTAAACAAATATTTTTTTACTCCTGTTTTATAATATGCAGATTATATTATATTATGTTGATTAAGTTATGATATACACAACCTACTGCATAACAGTACTGGTAGATGACGTAGTTCTTGGCAATCAGGCTATATATTGGGTCAGAGTAATAGCTCAGGACTCCGTCGTGCTCGCAGTAGACAGTGCCATTGTTATTCACAAACCTATTGGGTTGAAAGTAATAGGGAATAACTAAGGTTAAGCTAAGAAGGAGCACAGACACTCTTGAGGTGAAGTGGAAGGGACATGTGCTGGAGAAAGGCTTTCAGTTCAAATACACGGGTGTATGGAAGGAGCATGTTAGGTGGGCACAAGTGAGGGCTAGTTATGCATGGGGGAGAATGAAATAGAAATGGGGTAAGTTGTGGTTGAGGAACTGGGTAATAGCTGTGAGAATGTGGGACGTGTGTGTGTGAAGCCTATCATAATGTATTGAGTGGAAGTATGGGGAATAGATGAATGGGATGTATTGGAACGCGAGCAGACCTGGTTTCTGAAGGACCTGATGGGGTTAGAGCGATCAACTCCGGAGTATGTAGTTCCGCAGGAATCGGGGTGGGTCAGTATCAAATGGGAGGCATTTGCAAGAGTGGCGTGGAAGAGAAATTGGTGCAAATGGGGAATGAAAAGTTTGTGAAAAATGTGTGGCAGTGGTGCGTGCGAAGAGGGTCTAATATATAGGCGGTTCGGAGAAGGAGGGCATACGAAGCGGTGGGGCTTTCCGATGTGGCGATCCGGGTTATATGGACGGAGAGGGGCTCTGTGGAAGAACTCGTGCGGAGAATAGAAAGGGAAGTAGAAGAACAGGAGAGGCAAAGTAGAGTTAGCAGCAGCTACATATAACCCGACATTTCAGAAGGTCCAGGTGATCGGGCGAAGGCCATAGTACTTCGAAGACAAGAACATGTTCCGGATGGAGAGAGTAATTCTGGCAAGGGCGAGATGTGGATCGGAGGAGAGAGGGCGTAAGGAATAGATGGGGCCCGAGTACACCCGGTGTGTATTATGTGGGAAGGGCTTGGATACCTGGGAACACCTGAAATGTGTTGAGGTGAAGGTGGAATGGGCTTTGAAGGAGGGCAGGGGAAGAAAACGAGTAGAGGTGTGGTTGGAAGAGACAGGGAAGGGATTGGCGTCAATCACCACATTGGTAAATGTAAGAAGGAGGAGGAGAACGGTATGAGAAGTGACTCGTGGATATTGCTGTGATATTGCTGAGGGCTCAAATTGGGTTTGTTATTTGTATGTGTATTTAAGTGTTTATTATTTTTTTGCTTATTGTATAAAGTGATAACAATACACTTTATTTAAGAATTGTGATGTTTAATGATATTTTGAAGGGTAGTGGGTATTTATAAAATGAAGTGTTGAAATGCCATATTCCATATGTTCCATATGTATGTATTTTTTCAAATTTGTTCTATTTCCAAAATTAATTCGTATGGCAAATACCATTTGTTTTCGGTGATGAGTCGAACTTTAAATTTCATGTACTTTGTTATGAAATATTTTAGGATATTGTTTATTTAGGGGCTTTTTAATAACAATTACATGTTTTTAGTGATTTGTTCCGAACTTGAATTTTTAAACTTATTTTAATGATGAACGAATGAGTGAGAAAAATGTAACGAAAACCAATAAAGTAGATATTAAACAAACAAATCGATAGTTATAATGTTTATTGCATTATCAATAAAAAGTTCAAACAAAAAGTACATTTGAATTGATACAGTATTTTTGTTGCCTCTACTGTTGAATAAATTCTGTGCTAATTAAAACTAATTTTAATAAGGCATATTCAATAAATAATACATAGGTATTTAAAGTAATTACTTAACATATCATTGTTGAATAATGTATCTTAACGAGTTACTAACATGTATTTATTTCACTTATTTAGATAATAATTTGCATATGATTTATAATAATTTGCTAAAGATTTATATATGCCCAGAGAAAAGAAAAGCAGATTTTACACTAGGCAACTCATTTAACAATTCTTCTAACAACTAATCAAATACGTTGATATAAAACAAGCTTCAGTATAGTTGTTATCTAAAAGTTATGGTCTATTTATGCAATAGAAATAATCTTATAAATAGGAAATAAATTAGTTTATATATCCCTACATTCGGCTACAATGTTGCCAAACTTAAGCGTCAGAATGAGTTCAATTCTCCTTCACTACGAGCGCTGAACTTCTTCGCTTGTTGTTTACCCAAATATTTTAGTATCAAAGCCGAAAGCAGTTCGGTTGTTCTTCAAAGATGGCGGGTGGGCTAGATGTAGAAAAACCTACGGTAAGTTTTTAAACAACCCTTTCTATTCATATTCATAAGTACGAATTAAATATTATTAACAAACTTTGTAACTAAGCACCTTCACAATACCAATTGCTTCATAACAATTACAAATTTGTAGTGACTAATACAGTTTAAAGGGCGTTGGCATTTGTTTTGTTTATGTTTAGTTTATATTTATACATTTTACGAGCATTCATAGCATCGGCTCGAAAGCCGAATGAAACTAAATTTTTTGGTTGTTTCTTTGTGTATAAGTACTTTCGACTTGATAATTTAGTGTAAACAAAAATGTAATATTTTTCTTTGATTTAGGTTGAAGAACAAGTGAGGAATCTAAAACTAGCAGGCCATGTAGGTTTCGACAGTTTGCCTGATCAACTGGTTTCCAAAAGCATTCAAAATGGGTTCGTCTTCAATATTATGTGCATTGGTATGTTAGAAAACTAAATAGTGATGATTAGATAAAATAATGTTGGTTTTTCAGGTGAAACTGGTTTGGGTAAATCCACCCTTATGGATTCTCTTTTCAATACGAACTTCGAGTCGAGCCCAAGCCCACATTCCTTACCAAATGTGAAACTAAAGGCTCACACCTACGAACTTCAAGAGAGCAATGTGCGATTGAAGTTGACGATCGTCGATACAGTTGGTTATGGTGATCAGATTAACAAAGAAGATAGTTTCAAGTCAGTCGTCGATTACATCGACAATCAGTTCGAGAATTTCTTACAAGAGGAGTTGAAAATCAAGAGGGCTTTTACTTCCTACAATGATAACCGAATCCATGTATGTTTGTATTTCATCTGTCCAACTGGCCACGGCCTTAAGTCCATTGATCTAGTCTGCATGAAAAAGCTAGATCAGAAAGTGAACATCATTCCAATTATTGCCAAAGCCGATACGATTTCAAAAGCGGAGTTGCTGAAATTCAAGACCAAGATCGTCGAAGAATTGAAGAACAATGACGTGAATATCTACGAATTCCCGATTGATGACGAATCTGTAACTGAAGTGAATTCGACGATGAACACGCACATTCCATTCGCTGTCGTTGGCAGCACCGATTTCATGCGTGTCGGAAATAAAATGGTTCGAGCACGTCAGTATCCTTGGGGCACTGTGCAGGTGGAAAATGAGTCGCATTGTGACTTTGTCAAATTGCGTGAAATGCTAATTCGTACGAATATGGAGGATATGCGTGAGAAGACGCACTGTTTGCATTACGAGTTGTATCGCAAGAGACGCTTAGAGCAGATGGGTTTCAGCGATGTTGATGCTGATAATAAGCCTGTGAGTTTCCAGCAGACTTTTGAGACGAAGCGCACGAATCATCTGCAGGAGTTGCAGCAAAAGGAGGATGAAATGCGGCAGATGTTTGTCGTCAGGGTTAAGGAGAAGGAGGCTGAGCTCAAGGATGCAGAGAAAGAGGTAAGAAAACTATTCATTTTTTTGACCAAACATGCTTATAAAGCTAAATTTTGGAGTCGTTTTTAATATCTCTAAATGCAAATTTTGAATGCAATGAATTATCCAGGTATTTTTGGGTACATTCCTAGCAGTGAAAATTAGTATTTTTGTGATTTTTTAAAGAATATTGGATAGGTTTTTTTAGTTAAAAGTATTCGAGAATATCTTTAATATTAAATTTTCTTATTTATTTACGGAATACTGGAGGCGTTTAGTGGAATGCCAAAATACGTCCAAAATGGCAACATGCCAGTGGTTCAAAATCTCAAAAATGTTTCGTCACAACATAAGATTAAATATATAGGTACTATAATATTTGTCGTGTACAATTTTGTAAAAAAATGGATGTTAACATGCCAAAAAACTAATACTAATAAAATCCTACGAGAAAGGCGCTAAATCATTATGTATATAACTACAAATAACTTCATGTAGACATTTTGGTTGCCGATTTGACACGAATGAAACTGTGTTGAGGGCTAAATCAATTCAAGAAATACATTTGCATCAGACTTGTTTAAGATTACAAACTAAAACTTATCAGACAAAGAATTGAAATTTCGATTTTTGAAATCATGCTAGGTTTATTTGCCAACCATATAGACCAGAGGACTAGTGGGTCACAAATTAGCAATTCGATTTCGATAGGGCCGCGAAAGACGAACGTTTATCTGTTTTGGTTAATTTCGTCTCACAATCAAACAGGATAGTGGGGTGAGGGGGCGTGCAATTTGAGAACTACTATAGTCGTTCAAAGAGCAAAGTCCCAAATTGTCTCTAAATAAATTTGAAAATAGTTGGTGCCCTAATGGAGAACATAATCCTTATGTTTAAGGATTATTGAAGCTATTTCAGCCTCTATAGGCATTGGTGCCACGTAGAGGGTTTGAAGACAGATTGATACACTGATTTGTTACAGATGCACCCGATGTGGACCTTTATTGTTGTAATTCTTATAATAGTAGACTGCTTAGTGCCTTAGAGAACAATTGTTGTGGGCTCTTGATTATAGGAGCTGACTTTTAACGGTCCTCGTTATAAAAAACTTGATTTAACATGTAAACAATAGATACAAACAAAAGAAAACAAAATAATTAACAACTTCTTAAATCTAGAGACATTCGATAACGCTCATGGCACACATGTTTATATGCGCATAACAAAATAATCAGTAACTTCTTAAATCTAGAGACATTCGATATCGTTCATGGCACTCATGTTTATGTGCGTCCAAACAAAATTGTTGTCACCGAGGCGCCAATGATGATTCGACTTCGGTCTATACTTTTCTATTGACTGCCAAGGTTGTTAATAATCCATAAAACAATACGTCAAATATAGACATTTGAAATATGTTAACTGTTAGTTGTGTCTCGGGCACATTACTACCTTCGTGTAGCAATATAACCCTTGGTTAGTGTTAATAGCGTTTGTCGCGCTAATTGTAAGCAAACCTGCATTAATAAATCCTATAAACCAACGGGAATAATTGAATTGAGTCCCCAACAAATTTTATACTTATACATATTCTAATTTTCTCTGAAAATTGCTTTATTCTACAAATATTGCTTTGTCTAACGTATTGGTCAGACAAGGCGCACTACAAAGCGAAACGCTTAGCATGACCGTCGCCCTAGTATTGTCAAACAATATATTAGGCCGATCTCTTGCTTCATTGATTGTCGTTACTACTGATAAGGGGACAGACAAAATTGGCGCGCATGCAAAGGAAGAAAAGCGCGAAAATCAAAGCAGATATCGCGCATATAGTAGAATGTCAAAAAAGTATCGGTATCGATAGCACGTGTCGATATTTATCGACTTTTATCGATTCTTTAAGTTTCGATACTTATCGATAATATCGAATATCATTTTCGATACCTCTTGTTATGCCCTGACATTTTTCAGTTTTCAATACTTAATTTTTATTAATTCAATCACCATGACACTTCACTAATCGATGTGTATTTTCAATACCAATAAGTATCGATACTTTTCTTCGATACTTGGCTATCGAAAGTATAGAAGTTTCAAAAGTATCGATACTTTGAAAAGTTGACATCTAAGGCTCACCTGAATTTTGTTTGAATCACCCGACGAATCCAAATCCGGTCGAGGACATTAACATTTTCTCTTTCTATTAATGTCGTTCGGAATTTTGCATTTTTCATTTATTTATGCCAAAGTGATTATATTCATTATTGTTTGGAAGGTGCATGAGTTCAGCTACATATTTTTCAACTGGCAGAAGAGGAGTCAATATAATAGGAATTATTAATCGATATATTTATAAAACCAACAAAATCATTTTATATTGTATTATATATGAACATTTTCAGCTTCACTTGAAATTCGACAAATTAAAGAAAGATCATCAAGACGAAAAGAAGAAAATCGACGAACAACGCAAGAAACTCGAGGATGACGTGATCGAATTCAATCGACGCAAATCGCAGCATTCGCAAATGGCGAGCAACAGTCATCATACTCTCACATTAGGTAAAAAGAAAAAGTAAACCATTCAGAGAATCGTTCTTACATCATAACATACCATATATCGCATTTACATGTTTGAATTAACTTTTGCATTTTTATACAATTTGCCCTTGTATTTCGGAAGGCATTGGTAAGTACTTACATTTTTCAAAGGAGTAGTGTGCGTTTATGTATTTATTTCGACTGCGTTTTACAAAAAAAAAGCGAAACTTATCAGACGTGAAATTTACATAATGAAATGAAGCTTAAAATACAGTTTAACCGGCTTGTTAAACTGGAATCAATTCAACACTTTTGCAATTAGACTTACATACGTATAAAGTACATGTAATGCAAAGAGATAATATTAAATCTAACTAGATCTAGTATTTGTACAAACCAGCAAAAGCGATAAAATGCACTGCAATGCAATCAATCAATTGTATAACTTGGATTCAGTTCGATACAACAAATATCTGCTATGTTGAATGTTGTCTTCCCAGCTTTACGATGACGCATGGGGGCTAATAAGTTGTATGTATTATTATTGTATCGTTTAAGGAGAAGTTTATATGCTACCAAAAATATATTTTAATTTTTTAATGAAATGGCGAGACGAAATATACGGAACATAGATAGCATTTATTGGAGTGATTACGATTTGTTCGATGTGTGATGGCAAATGCAAATTGATTTATTGAGATGATTATAATGATGTGCACAAATGAGAATAAATTATATTACTGCTATTGGAATCTTATGATGATTACTTTCCTTCTTAATTGCTTGCAATTAAGGCATTTCTTTTCTAATGCATTAGAAGTACACTCATAGTTCTGTCATTCTTACGCCAATATTTTCAATATACTCCGAAAATATGTGAAGAGGATTTTGGGATTGGTATCAAGATGTGTTCAGATTCACTTAAATTTGTATCTTGTATATTCCAAAAGGATGTAATTTGCTGATTATGCCAATTGCACAATGCAATTAAAACAAACAAGGAGTATAACTTAACATTAGTCATGTCAGGTGATGATGAAATATCGATATCTCAATATTTATAGCTACATTCAAAAGTGGCTAGTATGACCATTATTTCATAAATATTCCAATGGTACCCCCTATCATTTGAGATATGGATAGACCATTGTTTCGAGTTGGGCCAATTTCAACGGGGATCCCCTGTTTTTACTCTTCTCTAAAGGGGACCGTCCCCCTATTACAATATTCGTTTAATTTATTTTGCATTTGTTCAATAAATATTTATTAGTTAATTTTATTATTAATTTTGTACGAACAAAAGGTTTCTTAATATGTGATTTCGCGAATGTAGCGTTTAACTGTTCCAACGTGTAAGATGGCGGTGTTGTGATAGGAAAAAGAAAATTATTTATACTAGCTTATGCTGACGATATGTTGCTCCTGGGAGGGCGCAGGGAAAGCATGCACCATATGATTGAAAGGGTTGAAAAGTAGTAGTAAAAGGGTAGAAGAGGACTGCGTGTGAATGTAGAGAAGACAAAATGAATGCTATTTAGGAATGCAGGTGTGAGAAAAAGGGTGGCATGTTTGAAATGGAAAAGGGAAATGATCGATCGAGAGTGAACGTTTTCAAATATCTTAGGTTTCTGATTAGTGCGAATGAAAAGTGGGAAATGGATGTAAGGAAAGGCAAGGAGCGCATGGGGGTGAGTGAAACGGAAGTGGAGGAATATGTAGGGAAATAACTGGGATGTGGTACTAAAGTTATGACATGCATGTGTCAAGCCGTTGTATGGTGTGGAAGTGTGAGGATTGTGTAAATGGGAATCCTTAGAGAGGGAACAGACGTGGTTCATTAAAAGTGAACTAAATGAATTAAAAATGAATGATGGGCCTCGAAAGATCCACTCCCAGGTATATTGTACTGCAAGGGATAGAGAATGACTGTTAAATGTGAGTCGGTTAGCAGGATTGTAGGGTTTGAAGAGAGAGTCAATAGAATGCGAAACGGAAGATTGGGGAAGGATATATGGGAATGGTGTGCTAGTAAAGGTGTGAGTGTTTGGAGAGTGAACAGAAGGAAGGAGTTTGAGTATGTGGGTTCGTCGGAATGGTGCGTGAAAGAGGTCGAGAGGTGGAAGAGCAGTTACGCCAGGAGAGCATTAGTAACAGCTCCTATAACCCGACGTAAAAGGCTAATATAGGTCATCGGACAGGAGCCGGAATATGACACCAAACAGATAATGAGCGTACACGACAGGGGGGTTATGGTCAAGTCAAGGTGTGGGATTGAGGGAGAATCGGTGTGTCTGCGAAGGGATGAATACTTTGGGATGTAATAGGGGAAATGTAACAGTGGTTGGGAAAGGAAGGGGAGAGCGTGACAATAGTGAGGCAATTTGCAAGTGAGAAATAGAAGCGGAGGACAGGGTTGAGACAATGGGGTGGGTGGGTTGATATATAACGTGTATATTTTTATTTTGTTTTGTAAATATTATTAGGGAATTAATGTTGAGATGTTGATTTATTGCAAAAGGTTGTTTCAAGATAGGCGCAGATTGAAAATGTCGTGCCATTGGCCTTGTCTATGATTCAAGTTTCACTTACGCTCCAATTTTGTCTACGAAAATATTCAATTCATACAATACTAATTCATTATTCTTTTTGGGTTTTGTTAAATGTGAATCATATATCCCGAAAGTTATGAATCTTGAAAACCTCAATCGCAATGGGTTTTCAACTCCTGTTGTATAATGGTCACGTTTCAGTATCGTTTGGTTAATAATTTTCACACAAATAATCGTAGTTATAGTATAGACACATAACTTACATGGAATGCCCTTTCCTCACACGTAGGAGTGAAATTTCTCAACTCTTGTTGAAATCTGGCTCGTTGCACAATATACTAGTTAAGTTATGTTATTTGTTGTGAATGTTTTTAGTGTGTGTACATTATAAATTGTAAAATATTCACAACTAACAATTCAATGAAATTTAATTATGTTTTACCATTCATCCGATCATTTTTGGAGTGCTTTTTAATTAATAACACAGCAAAAACGTTGGACGATGTCAAACCTGATAAACAAAGGAAAAACTAGGCAATTTTATGTGCGAAACTTTCCCCCTTAACACTAAGTAAGAGGGTAATACGATGTTCAGATTGCTTTTAACTAAAATACAATTGCGTAGGTCAAACATCATTCAAAAACACAATAACTAAACAGCGCTTTCCCCAGGTCGCACCAACTTCGCAAAAGACGTGTAGTACGTATACTTTCTTGAAAAATTTTGCACTTTAACAATTTTAGGCGGTTTCACGCGCGGCTTTCGTCTAATGACGGTCTCATGCTCCTGCAATTATACAATTCATTACAGTTTATTCACCAAAAAAAGGAATAAGTGTGCCGGGCAAGTGCATACAAACCAGTTTACAACTGCTGCTTTATTACTTGACAATAATTGCATTTTCTACGTGAGCTACAAGTGCATTCTGAAAAGGCATACAGTAATAATCGAGAGAACAACAAAAGTAAAATATAATCAGCAAGTGTACTTGCGAAAAACGTAGTTATTTCTTTCAGAAAAGATTACAATTGACGTGGTATAAAAATATATACAAAGTATTTTAGTATTATCTAGTGACTACATGTTACTAATTGTTTCAGTTTATAGATTGACGTTTACATTTTTTGTAAAATAACAGTACGTATAGTGTAGATACTACACAAAAAGTTAAATAATTATACTGAGCCTTATTAAATACGCCCGTTATATATGCTTAACATATCAAAAAAAATATTTTAATAATTTTAATATAGGTACAGATAACGAAATTAACGCTAACGCTTAACTCTTTGTTTGAACTGTTTGGTAAATAATAATTAATATTTAATGAAAATATAGCTTTGCTTTGAAAATAAAACCTATCTTACTTAAATGGGTAACGGTAAGCTACGAAATGAGATGTGTGATTATAAACAAATGCAAGTAGTTGGTTGTGGCGCGAATGTGCGTTTGGCAAAACGGTGAGTGTCTTTTAACGTGTAATCGACTCGCGCACTGGTGGTGGACTGCGATATTTGGCGCGAATGTGCAAGTATTTGGACGCATTCGGCGGCGTGCGTTCGTTTTCTAGCAGGTCTTTGCTAACCCTAGATACGACTTTCACCTGGCATGGATCGTGGCGCAGAAGGAAGTGGTCAAGTGTGTCCCATCCGCCGCCCACGCGTACCATCATGTGACGGCCTTTTAATAGCTGCAAAACAGAAAAAATCTCAAAACGATGTTTATCATATATAAAATTAATATACGTAAGTTAGTACTTAATTATCCTCAAACCCATTTATTTTACTGTGATAACTAGCAAGCTAAAATGTATTATTTTTTCTCTTCATTAATAAAATTCGTTGATTATATATGTTCGCAAAAGATTGGACCCCATCCCTTAATGTAATAATATATTTATAATGTAATTTATATTTTTGTTTAGCTACTATTTTGTCTACTGACGCCTAAATAGTAAAAAATAATAGCAAATTAATGTCTGATAAAGGAAAAATTCTAGATCGTGACAGCAGCACGGAGTTGGAAACGACCGTTCAAAAAGATTTGAAAGCAATAAGTATGGAGGGACAAAATGCAGGCCAAAAAAAAAACCTGAAAATAGACAAACTGGAGGGACTAATAAAGGAGTTAATTCGTAAAATTGATACCAACACTGAAGAGAGTAAGGAACTGAGAGAAGACATGCGAAACAAGGAAGCAGCATGGAGAGAGGAGAAAACTACGCTGGTAAATAAAATAACCCTGATTGAATCAGAACTGGTAATCATGAAAAGAGCAAGTAAAAAGAAAAACCTCGAAGAAGAAACCAAACAATTTATCAAGGAAGGACTCGCGGTGGAGGTAAAGATTGAAGGTATTAGAACTGTGAAAGGTATGGAAATGAATGTGGTTGTACTACCATCGCTTGCTGAATCGAAATAATGAAGAACAAGTATAAACTGAAAGCTCAAGGAGTACGTATATTCCGCGACAACTACCTGACACACAAGGAAAGACAAATTCAATTCGAAATTAAAAACTGGCGAATGAAGCAATAAAGAAACGGGAAAGAACAACGATAGGTTACAGAAAATTATCAATAAATGATAGAAAATACAGATGGAATGAAGAACTAGGCGGCCTTAAAATACAGACAAAAAAGTAAAATAGATCACTAAGGACGACAACACAAATATAACGGGGAAAACTCTGGCAATGGAAATGGAATACGGAATACACGAACATCTAAAACTCAGACGCAAATCAGTAGATAAGGTGAAAAAGGCAACATGTTGGAGATTAGGCACATGGAACATCAGAGGTTTAAATGGGACGGAAGAAGAGCTAGCAGAAGAAATGAAAAAAGCTAATTTGGAAATACTGGGAATCACAGAAATGGATATTAATCCAACAAGAGCAAAGCAAGGTCGGGGCACTTGAAATGAAAGTAATGAGAAAAGTCTTAGGGCTCACAAGGATGGGCAAAATTAGAAATGAGGACATAAGAGAAAAAATAGGAACTGAAAGTGTTGAGAAATGCATTGAGGAAGAACAACTAGGCTGGGGCGAGGCAACAACTCAGAACTCCGTGGATGCTCGCGCATCAAGGCATTGCAAGCAGCACTAAGGCAGACATGCTAGCCAAAAAGCAACATAAACTACTTTCTATGGTTTTGAATCAACCTGTGGAGTATCAATGTACTCAGTGAGGGAATAGATCAGGAAATGGTACGGTGTTGGGTGACAGTCAGACCTCGTGCTTCTATGACGAAGCCGAAGTCGGCAGGATGCCAGCCGCCGTCTTAGATATAGGACCGCATAGGCAGGCCAAGAGGTAGCTCGATATCTCACACGACAGAGCCCAAGAAATTATAAAGTTGAAACAGAGCGATATAAGGCTACTAGTTAGCTTACTGACAGATCATGCCGAGATCCTGCAGCACCTAGTGAATATTAAGACGACCTCTCAAGTTGCAGACTTTGTAAATCTAAGGTAGAAACAACCGAACACATACTCTACCGTTGTGAATCCCTAACACGTAAGACTTCTTTCTCTCTTTCGCTGAATTCTATGTGAAATCGGTCAAGGAGATTCTAGCCATTTTGAAGGTAATGTCCGTTATTCGCCAATAGGATTGATCCAAGTACAATAAACCAAAGTTGGTTATACTGTGGAATGAACGGTTTTGACCCGGTAGTGAAACATGAAATAAAATGGTCCAACATAAATGCAACTGATTGAATGCTGGACTAGAGGAAATGATAATTTTCTGTTAGCCCAATTCGTTGATTAATAAAATTATCTTACAATGAGTATTGGTTCAAATTTAACAGGAGCAGAATTAATAAGTATTATTATCTTAGGTAATGAAATAGTTAATCACCGAATTCCATTATTGAATAAGAAAAAGGAATGATCTTGGCCGGATTATATGCAACTGGCAGCGCGTGCCGTGTACTAAACCAGTAGAGGAAGGCTACCGGTTCAAATCCAGTCGGAGGCATTTTTTCTTTTTCACTTACAATTAATGCAATTCATTAATATATTTAAATGTCTGCAATGAATGTTTTTAAATAAAAATGTCTATTATAGTCTAGCTTCAGTCATTCAAAATGTATAGGATGCAAGTCGCCGCCAGCTTATGACCTATGGAGGATCCCCGCCGTCGAGGAATGCACAAAATGCTACACGAGGGATTCCGATTTTGCAATGACACATATCGGTGGCCAAATTTATTATTCAGATTGTGATAGCGACAACCAAAAAGGATGCCGTTTCTTAATTCTTAGGATATTCTAGTGATTGTCAAGGTAAGGCCATCGGTCCCAAAACATAGGTTCTGAGAGCTATAGAACAACTTTTAAAAGGTCCCCTGTTAATTATAAGATTTTTTAAAGGTTGCCTAGAAGGGAGAAAGTTTAATCCTACCACTTTAAGACATCAACATAATACGTTGATTAACAACAATCCTAATTCCAAAAGCATTAATTCAAAATAACTCCTAATTCCCAATAATCAAATAAATCAAATTTTGAAAAGAAATAATATTAGTATAATATGTACAACTCAAAATAATAAATTTTAGAAATGCTTACCCGAACAAAAACATTCCGACCAGCAATATTGTATTTCCCCTCACCAACTTTCTTCACGGCCAACTTGGAACATTTACCACTCGAACAATTGCAATTCTTTTGCATGAGACGCGTCGCAGCCTGTACTTTTCGATCCAATTCAGTGACGGGCTCCCTGGGACGCACTTCCGTCGTGGTGGAAGCGGCGTCAATCTCCAAATCCGGATCTTCACCACTTCCGCGTGACCACTCGTCCTCCGTGTTATCGCTCGGTACGCCATCGCTGGCGCCACTCGGCAAGATATGCTTCAACCCATCGCCGCAGGCACCCGGATCTTCCGGTAAAAGCACCATTTGTGGTCCGTCCCAATGAGCATACGATGAGATAGCGTTCGCCGAACTGAAATGATAAACAAAACAGTCTTCGAAAAAGTCCCTGTTGAAAGTAATCAATGAATGAACGCATCAATGGCGTATACCTGCTCAAACGCATTTTACTCTCACAGCCTTCAATGCGAGGAGGAGTTGAAGCCTGAAATTGCCAAGAGAGCAACGAGCTCAGGCCCGAATCGGCCGATTGCTCGCGCTCCTCTTCGGCAATCTCTTTCTCGAGCTGCACCAGGCCTGGCGGCTCCACCCCGAAGCGTGTCGCAATACGGGCCACTTCCAAGAGGCAAAGGATCACGTTGCGTGGCTGATTATGCAGAACCAGATCGTCGCTCTCGAAGAGTAGGTTATCGTGTACGCCAAGTGAACGGCAGAATTTAATGAAGTTCTCCATGTTGTCGCGAGAGAAGAAACTGCGACGCATTGCCTTTTCAAAGCACTTGGCACGTATGACAGGCACCCGCTATAAAATGGCGCCAGACACCATCAATGTTAAACCCTATTGAAATGACTACATACTGAATTCACAGCTTTAAATTACCCCTTTATACGTGCCGATATTTATTGCGTATTGTGCCCGTTCCGCGATTATTTGGGCGAGATGACAAAGAATCACACCATTGTCGAGTTCCTGCAGAAAATTATCTCTGCTCACGTAATCGATTCCTAGGAAAATACAAATGTAATTTTAATACTCTATTCGACCAATAGAAATATGATTTTAGGCGATTAACATTATTTGTTTTCTTGGCATTTAAGATTAGCGTCACTTTTATGTTATAAATGTTTCTTAAATATTTAGTTTTATTCAATTCTATTTTAACAATCAATCCAAGATGAACACCGCTGTGATCTTAGCACAACAAAATAATAGGGCAACTTTTTAAATGAGGATTATTACATTGGAAAGTACCAATTATTGATCAGAATGTATTACTCAAATAAAATTAACACGATTTGTTGTAAATTGAAGGACAAATTCATTGGTGTTCAGATGATGTTAAGATATTGATGTTGAAGATTACTCAAGTTTAACGTTATAAAATATGAATATGAAAGTTTAAATATTCCCATAAGGAATGCATTGATACGATGCTAAAATTAAAAAAAAAAGATTTGGCAGGATTGTTGCATAGCTCTTTTTTCGCAGGTTGATAGCGAATTTCAAGACAATTATAAATTTGTTTCATTTATGAAGATCTAACTTGTGTGCATTAATTTTTTAATGCATTTTAAATACGTAACTCCAATGATTGTCCAAAAAAAAACGCGCACATGTTTGCTAGCGCTTCTGCTATTCAAACGATTACAACATGTAAACTAGCACAATTTTTAAACTCGTCTCAGCGTCTCGAGCATAATTGTCGGCATGTTTGTTTGCCAAAGCGAAAAGTGGCAACTGAAGGAGACGTCATGTGGTTTTGATGCGACCCTTATTACTTAACAACCGTAAATAATATTCCAATTGAAAACATAAAAATAATGTAATCCATGTATTTTTTGATGAAACATACAGTTTTTAATACAGTTTTTTTAGATTGTGTCGGATAATCTTATATTTCATTGCACTGTTTGGTCTTAAACAAAAGAAAAATGAAAGATGGACCTAATGGTATTAAGTATAGTATCAACAAATATGTGTAAATTTAACAATTGATAAAAAATGAAACAATGCAAACGATCACCGCTGCTACCTACTGAGCCGGCTTAAAACCAATGAAACATTATCTTAAGTGCTCAGTCGGGCCTGACAATCTTTACATGTTGAAATCGATAGTATAACAGAAGCGCTAGCTAAACATATGCGCGTTCTTGGACAATCATTTGAATCACTTATTTAAACTTCAATAAAAAATAGATGCATACGAACCAACTTCATAAATGAAACAAATTCAGAATTGTCCTGAAACTCCCTATCACCCTGCGAAAAAAGAGCCAAGCAACCAACACTCCTGCCAAATCCCTTTTTTTTATTTTTGTATCGTCCCAAAGCATTCCTTATGGCAATAATTATATTTGTAGCAATCGCTAAGCAACGCATGATAACGAACAAGGGGGCGGTGGAAGCTATCAACGTGACTGCAGTGCCAAATGCCCGACACTGCATCAACCGCCCTTAGATAATACATATGTATAGTAACACCAAGTGCTGCAGTAAAATTTGCAACAGATTTTAGTTGAACCCAAGCCGCAAATACAGAGTGGCGCCACCTTGTTATTTGATTTCATTAATTTTTCATTAATTTTAAATACTGTTTTCAAATTTGAAGACAATTTTTCAAATACTGATTTATTTTAAAACATTTTACATGTTATTATCATCAAATGTTAATCTCCTGGATCGTGCTGGAACATTCCGCCGACGAAGGGTATTAAAATTATATGATCATATGAAACTATGCTGCTTACCGCGTATTTTGTTTTTGAGAGAGTGACCAACTTGAAGGTTTTAGTCACTTTGCAGCATGAAATTACACGCAGACATACATTACGAGAAAAAAGCCGATCGATTCAACCTGCATGTAGCATGTAGTCGTTCTTTAATGATAGAGTATTTTTAAATCAAGTATTGGCAATATATCAAAAGCAAAAAGGTTATGTCACTCAGAGCGGTAAATGAAACGAAAGTAATAAATTTTAAAACTCGTCGCTGGCTGAAAACACCGAATATGGCCGATTACTTACTAGTGCCATCTAACAAATTGGGTTGAACTAATCGATTTTATTTCAAGGTCTCTCATATAACATGCGCTTCTCTATCTTATATTTTCTCTGCACCCGCCGTTCTCGGCCACAGTCAGGCAGTCGCTAAAAGAAGAGTTTTCTCAGAAGTGTCAATCTAATCACCGTAATCCTTAACCCCGGTCTTACATACATTTACATTTATTTGTATATTTTTACTTACATATTTACTTACGTTTATTTTCATATTTTATATAGTTATACTTGGGCAATTTTTAAGTACTTAACACCAATGCAATGGTATTTAAATTTGCAACAGACGGTGTTAATTTCACGGCAATACATTCGGTTTAATAATTAGTACATTCCAATGTAATTCCCCATTTGCAAAGTTGTGCTAGCCCTATTATTTTGTTGTGCTTAGATCACAGCGGTGTCCATTAAAATTGAATTTGGCCATGATAATACTTCCCAATATAAAACCTAACCAATAAATTGGTTTTAAATTTGTCAAAGTCACGAAGCAATTTACTAGAACCTACATTCGATAAGCCCACAAGTTTTATGTTTCTCGTTCTTGTGATTGTGCCTGACAGGTCGTAAAATATTTTTATCCTCTGATGTCCTTTCCATAAAATTACTCGCTATTTTTGCCGTACGGCATTCAACTTCAAAGTTCGACTCGAAAGAAAAAAAAAAGGTCGAAGACGTTTCATGCAATGCCCTTATTTATCGACATCTGCTCAATGTCATTACTGAACCTTGAGGGAGTCTGCTGTCTGATCAATAACGACATGAAATATTTCAAGTTGCGAGATGATAAAAGACATAATAACTATGGCAAGAGTGAGATGGTGCTCAACAAGCAACCAAGCCTTTTCATAGTTTCAAAACCTTTTTTTATGTTTTTGGTTGATATATAAATCAATCCCAAAGTTCACAAAGCCGTAAGTATGCACATAAAAAATCGTAGATCTATAAATAAGTGCATAGAGAGCAAAGGCTAATGGTAATGTAGAAAATTAACGCGGCATTTACACTTCGTAAAAAACAGAGTCTCAACCGCACGGAAAGTGCTCTGGAAATGTTTATTAAACGGCTAAAATCGACACTCCCTATGGCTAAGGAACCGTTCAGACTACCAGCTTCAAGTTCTGAGATTTCAAGCTTTGCCTTGTCAGTATAAAAGGAGATGGAGCCATATTGTAATATAACTATCTCCTTTCAAATATGTTATCAATACGTGATAGAAGGTCAGACTGAAACGCTATCTGAAGAACTGTTAATATATTTTGCTTCAGGTAAGTTCTATGAAATGCGCTCTAGTTCAAATGCCGATGGCATCACATTAGCCATGTTAAAAATATCAATATTGATAAATATCGATACAACGGCCTAGACATTTCGATATTTATCAATAATTTAATTTCCGATATGGAAAATTTTAATATCGTCTTGACATGTGATTCACGAGAAGTATCCTGAGAAGATTAAAATTGGCAATTTTTCCACATTTTGGGTTCTATAAAAGAATTCATAATCCATCGATATTTATTAGAATCTTAAGATTAGCATTATGCTAATCGATATTAATCGAGTTTTTGCCATACTTATATTGCCTTCATCTACTTTTAAATATTATTGCAATTATTCTATTTGGTAGAGATTGATAGATCGATATATGCATTATTATTACAGTTAGTATTATATTGAATATCGATTTTTGTCGTTATCGAGAGATTTTGTCGTTATAGATTGATTAGCAATATGTTTTTATATTCTATAATTTCATTATACCAACAAAAACCACAAATACAAGTTAGGAACGCGCTGTAGTCGGGGTATGAGTCCGATATTGATAATAACGATATTTTCAAGACGATATTTCCATACTGATTTATCGAAAAATTGGAAATATCGATTTCGATATAAATCGATATTTCATCATCCTCCTGACATGTCTACATCTCACGGATAAAGTGTCAACCACAACCACTACGCATGCCAAATATATATCGATATAGGTAAATATCGATATATCAAAGGTGTAAAATCGATAATTTATCAATATTTTCTTGACATGTTACTGAATCAATTAAAGGAGGCATGTGAAGGAGAAAACTGGAAAACACTCACTACCTAAAGAAGAAATTAAGAAAGATGGGATTAATCCACCCAACAATGGGGATTTTACATCGAGCGAGCTGAGTGTGGATGAGACCTAAAGTCGCTTAAGACCTGAAGTGTTTTGAAACAAAAACCCAGAGCGCATAGTCAACGTATATTTATATTCACTACTACTTCGTTTAGTTGCTTCAGTTTCGATTTCGTTTTCATCCAGTTCTAGAACTCGAAAGTCACGACATCGAGATGCCGTGATGCAGATAACCATAAGCCTTAAGCTCCAAAGAAAAATCATTACAAAATACTTCTTTCACAGAATACTACTAGCAATAAGAACCGACTTATTGAGAGCTACAGAGCTGTTGTGTATCATTTAGAACGTTTCAAAACTGTCCACAGTTTTAACCATAAAATGCAAAATCGAATACTTTGATTCGCCAAACTGCCATTTGCCATTTGAACATACATTTAGATAGGTGTGGTCCTCTAATAAGGGATCAAGTTCGCTCGGCTTAGCAATTTGCTATTCCTTTGCCTTCTCCCCGACAACCGCAATTTGAAAAGTAGTTACGCTCTCATACGTACTGCGCTCGTGGAATTTTATTATTTATGCGAAGTGCACGAAGTGCAAGAGTTGAGTCAACAACTCGCCGCGAAGGAGTTGATGCCCAAACAGTCAGCAGCAGGGGGACGTGCGGGAGTGCACGCGGCATCGACGAGAACCATGCCTAGATGGAAAAATTATGGCTCCGCGCCGCTAACCTTTGATAAATGGTAAAAAGCGCCCCGGCCAGTGGCTGGCGCGGCGCACACAGAGACACAACAAACGAAGGAGCTTATGACCCTTTGTTTTCGCTGCAAGATTCCGGCGGATCAGGTATCAATATCACGTTCCAGTTCGCACACCACAGACGCCAGACATTAGAGTTTATCGTTTTAAGCTTACACATAGAGCCAAGAGGTTGAAACATTTTCGCCAAATATGGACAGGCCGAGAAATTACAATGCCAAACTACACTAGAACAAAAGAACAGAGCATTCTGAAATGTCAATTAACCACTCGGTTTTCAATATGGGTGGTAAATTATCATACCAATATGTCTTTGATCATTTAATTGTGAAAAGTCGTATCGCCCGCATTGAGGAGATCAATTATTAGGCTATTCAAACTCTACTTACTATTGTGAGAAATATAGCTATTACAAAAAGGACGAACAATTAAAGATTAGCGATTGTCGATGTAATAATTTAAGTGATTGTGGTTTATTCAAAGCTTCGGTCATAAAATATTTGCGGATCGCTGTACCTATTCCTATGTACCTTCAATATTAAAATAATATGAAATTAACCATACTTTAAAGAAAAACCTGTCCGACTTCTATGAAACATGAATAGGAAAAATGTATAGGTAATCCTTTGAATTTTCGATTTTCGATTTCGACAAATACCGATATTTCATCATCGTCTCGCATGTCTACTGCACACTTTATTATTTGCCATGCGATATTATACACTATTATATTTCAGGGGGGGCGTATAATATCGCATATACTTAAAATTCAAATTATTGATTTGTGTCGGGGTTTTGACTCGAAATTGGCCATTGTGCGTCTGGTGTCCTTAATTATTGCTTATAACGAATCATCGGCGAATTCAACGAAGATCGGATAATCGAATGAAATAAATACACGAGGATGTGCCGCCATAACCAACAAAGAACAAAGAAATGAGAATTACCAACAAGTGAAAAAAATCTGGACATTATCAATTCATGCCGTCATTTCAGATAGAAATTGCAATGTTACGAGTATAAAAATAAACTACTTGGTATAGATGACCAGCTGTCAAACCTTTTAAATAAAAAAAATGGCAACTTGGGCATACCTTTGCGTGTTAAAATGGTTTACTTTGGACAAAACTACTGAGGAAAGTGTTAATATCGGTGTAATATCGTCTCATATGCTATATTTAAATAAGACATTAAAGATTATTACCGAAAATACCAATATTTGCGTATGCATTCAAAAGATAATCAATTCATACAGAAAAAAACAAATTAATATCTGACAATGATTGATGTTTGATTGATTTAAGCCCTATATATTAACAACCTTAATATCACCATAATACCAACATTACCAGTTTTGGTTTGGATTCGAAAACAGGTAGCCTTAATCCGACATAAAACTGTCAGCCAAAACACACGAACTCATATATTCGCATGTAAGCTTAAGAAATCGTTTCAATCTGAGACATCGTTACGATGTACCACGTACGACATTCCGCACGTTCGCGACGATCTTCAAGCGCTTGCTGCTTTTTTTGTGGCATGTAACTAACAACGATACACATTTAATGATATTGCATTATCGCGTGTCATACGACTATATTTTCCAGCATTCAACGGCATATTTTTTTCGCAAACTATTATCGATCAAACACGTTGCTTCCGAATTTTTATATCCGTCGATTTGTATGCAATTATTCCTATTTTAAATAATTTACGGAGTTTGCTGTCACTTCTTGATAAAACATGCTGTAAAATTGTTCACAAAATTCACGAACTCAGGACTGTGTTTCACGTACAATGCACATTTCGGCTCACGCCATCATCAGGTAACTATACCTATACCTTGAAGTTGCAATGCTATTTATACTTAATTACTAAGTGCGCGGGTGAGTGGGGTGTTTACAGGTAATTCGAGTTGGTCATTCAGTATCTGACCTGGGTTTTTTCGATTGCTTCCTTTATGTAGATCGCCTCCAGAACGTTTAGTTTATGACCCTTTTTATCTAGGTGTAATATTTGGAGATTGTGAGTGAGTGAAGCAGTGATGTCGTCCTAGATTTAATTTTTTCGAGAATTTTGTAGTCGCATTTTAAAAAGTAATGCGGTAATTTTATGGTAGTTTCATAGACTTGGCACTGAGACTTGAGAATTAATTTACATAGACATATATTGTTGGTAAAATTACAATTACGGCAACACACTAAACGTGTGAAGTTGAACGTGTTAAAATGTTAACATTGCAAACATTATATGCTTTATAAATCAGTTTTTATTATGGCGCAAACAAACGGGATTGATACTTTCTTTTCTCTTGTACTATTTTACCATTTATAGAGAAAATGTGTAAAATTTCCCTTAATCTTTAACTTCATATTAAAAATTAACGTAAAAAAGTGTTGACACATTGAAAAGAAAGTCTACAAAACAATTTCTTACAGAATCTTTATATACAAGTAAAAGTTGATAAAATGTCTTATTTCATTTAATTAAAATGGAAAATATGGGAGTGGCCATTCCCAATCACAATTATAGTAATATAATTTTTTGCAAAGAGCTTGCGATGTGATACTTCAAAACGTAAACCTCACACCTTAAAGTATGTCCAACGTAGATATCAAGGTACTAATTTCATTTTATTGCACATATCCGCACCCATTTTATTCCCGCGAAAACGCAACACGCTGCTGCTGTATCAATCAAACAGCGCCATTTCAAAGCTATCTTTGTAGCAACCTAAAAGTGCCATAAATGTTTCAACCGCCGATTTTATGCTGATATTCATATGCCGGCTATTGCACAAGAACTCGACAATGTCGACTCATGCATGTGGCTGGGCTAATAAACTACTGTGGCAATGGATTGCAGTACAACTGCATATCGTGGTGATTGAATTTAATTAGATTTGACTTCGGGCTGAAGCTGCATAGCTAGACTAGTGCGTCGCAAACCACAAACAATTGCAACTGTTCGCTGAGAATTGGACTAAATGAAATTACGACTGACATACAAGCATTACTATGGAAAATGTTATGAAAAATATGATTGCATTGAGAATTATGGTCGTTAAATTGTAATATGAAAATGAGTATGTGATAAATTTTATTATACAAGATTTAATTAGTGCTTACATGAAGAACTTGTTTTATTTTTTTTCTTTCGATTTAAGCCGTCTATGGACCACGTCGTGAAATAGTTTCTCCCCTCATTCTTCTCTTCCAGTACTCCTTCATTCTTTCTCCATGCTGTTTTTCTTTTTCTTTTTTCTCCATTTTGCTTCAGTGTTCTTTTTTTCTTTTTTTTGAAACCCCAGAATCCCCTGATTTTCCCCCTTAATTTTTCTTTGTTTGATTTTACCGAGCATCGACTGCTATTTTCATTAGCTCTATTCAATTCTTTTTCAATGTAATTAGTCATATTTTAGGCCAATACTAATGATAAGAAGAAGAACTCATTGATAAGATGAATGAGATTAAGATAACGAGGAGATCCAGGCTGAGGCGGCAGCTGGAGACGATCGGCTCGTACTGGTCGACGACGGTGAGCCTCGCTGGTGATGACGGCCGGTAGCGGATTCGGTGGCGGCTGTTGGCGCCGTTGTAGTCGTTGGAGGCGGCCGATGAAGGACTCGGTGTGGACTCTCTGTGATGGCGGACTCTCTGGTGGTGGCAGCGATGTTTAGTCTCGGCGGATGTTGATTACGTGCAGATTATGGTTTATTGATGTTGATTGTGGTTTGTTAATCCTAATATTGTTTGTGGTTTGTTAATCCTAATATTGTTTGTGCGGCAATGGATTGCCGCCACAAGTTTAATATGTATCCCCACCGAGAATCGAACCCGGGACCGCATGGACAGTGGTCATCGACCATACCACTGCGCCACTTGGCTAGACTCTCCTTTAATTATTTTCTATTCTCTACCTCCTCTCCATCTATTTTCATTTCTTTCATGGGCTTGCTGTCCTCGTTGATCTAAGTTAGCTGTGATTTGGGGTTTTTGCTGAAGTAATTGAATACTTTGTCAGTTTTCCTTCGCTCATTCTTTTGGTGTGTCAGTAGAAGGTTACTTTTCTTTTTCTCATCGTATCTGATATATTCTCTATTCTTGAGTAGATCTCTCTCTCTCTCTCTCGGTTGCTTCTCAGTTTCCACGTTCCCTCTTCAGTCCCAGGACTTTTCGTATAATTTCTTTCCTCCTTTAACTGTCTGGCTGTATTTAGTGTAAGGCATTCTGAGGCATATAGGCCTATTGGTTTACTAACGGTGTTGTAGTTCTTTTTGTCTATATTCTATTTGGAGGATTGTTTTAGTTTTATCGTACAAATTTTTGTTGGAAATATTGTGTAATGCGTTATTGGGATGCCGTATCTTGGTTAGTGTTCCGAGTGCAGTTCGTTCGCCAATTTCCATGTTTTGTTTTGCTTCATTTTTGCATCCCATCATACAAACACATGCATAGTCAAGAATTGGGCGACATATAGCTTTGTAAATTTTAATAGCTGTTAGTATTCATAATCATTAGTATTCATAAGTTGCCACATTTATCAAATTATTATAGCTATAATTGTAAATAAATTTATTACACAAATGAACAATTATTAGAGACAATTCTCAAGAGAATAACGTGTTTTTATGATGTTTGAACAGCGTTTAATTGAATAAATCCGAGACTAACTAAAACTAAGTAACTACATTAACTAAGTGTACATCCGTGCAAACATTAGAAATAGAAATTACGTACACAGTGCAATGACAAATAAGTATAGACAATCTCCGACCGGATTTCGCGAGTATCTTGGTCGCTAAATTCGATACCTTGCAACTGACAACCATAGCACCAACATCCGTATAGCCGTTCACTATATTGAAAACATCATTCCAGAAACGTCAAACACTAAACCAAGAAGTAAAATACATTCGACGAGATGAACGTGGAAATGTTGTGATTGTACTTTAACGACATTACAATCTAAACTATGCATTCAGGCATCAATAAAATGTATAAGATGTATAACACTTCTAGAGTCACTTTATAGAGTTCAAGGAAAGAGAGTTTTTCCCGTAATAAGAAAGTTCATTATCTAAATAAAGTTGAATAGAAAACAGCCGGCAGTTGTGCGTATCATTGCGTTTCATTGGTATATTTTCAGTTAGGTAATAAAATTGATGAAACACGGAATTGTGTGGTTTTTGCACAGTTAATCACAATTTCAAATGTATTCCCAGTTTTTCTAGTAAGTACCAGGCACTGCATTTAAGAGCATGATAGATATGACCTAGATTATGTGGAAACACAACATGTGCAAGGTTTAGGCATGGATTGCAATGTACTGTTTTGTGACTAATCGATTAATCTCCATGAAATGCATATTAAGAACAGAAATAAGTCATTTTACAGAGGTTTCATGTAATGTATTTCTAATTATTTTGATACAGAAATGTTTTAGTTTCTATTTTACATATTTCTGTCGTAATTCAATCAACTGTTATACCCCAAACAAAGATAACAATACGTTCATTACATCCGCATAAGAATACTGGAAGATACATTCACATATGAGTGAAAGATTTAACGATTTCCGGTTTGATGGGCTATGTTCCTTTGAATACCTCGCATGATTCGTCATGAAACCCTCTTAAAAAAACAATCCACGCCGTCATTTTGTGCGTACGTGTACCCGCCGACGATATACAGAGTGTATTTTTTCTATTTCAAATTTTATCAACTAGAAAGTGGCATGTAACAATTTAAATTCCATATTTACAATCCACTGATTGTGAGTTATAAATGCAAGGAATATTTCACTGCGCCAAACAAACTAGAGCAATATCGAAACATTAAAGCAGTGTAAAAATATTTAGGTATGTAACACAAGGCGAGTAGATGATTTGAAGCAACATTAACCATGCTGACGCGACTGAAACAATTGAGTGCACACCCCTTCAATCTCATATGTCTGGTCATATTTCATCGTGTGTGTGATGGAGCATTATTGTTGCGACTGCGACGGGCACGTTAATAACGGAAGTGGGCATTGTGATTGCCTGCGTGTTTCTTGCTTCATTTCGGACATACAAAAGAAACACATTGGGAAAAATACCATGGCCTTTTTCGTCTTGCTTAAATTAGTTTTAGGTGTTGCGCTTGTGTGCTATTTAATAATTTAATTTCACGTATAAGTCAATTATAAAGAATTTGGTCGGAGTCACGAGTCAGCGTGCATTTTCATTTCTTTGATTCGCAATTATGCAAAGATTTCAGCGTGCCTCGGATTTTGGGTCGGCAAATTTCATTTTCAAGATGGAGGGAGGAACTGGCTTTCTTGCAAGCCAGGAGGGGGGGGGGGAATTAACCCAAAAAATTGTATTAAATCACTGTAGTCTAGCAGAAAAAACGAGAATTGAAAATTGGTGGTCAAGGGCCCCCAGGATCTATTGGTTTCGGTTGAGATGTGTCGCATTCTGACTCTGGGCTTATAAAAGGTTAACAAGTATAACCAAGGGTTAATATTCATGTACCTAGGTCTCCAGCTGAGTTTCATCATTATTGTTCTGATCACGTACATGTACATTGTACATTCTGCTTCAAGCAGAAATTTCGTTATTGTTGATGTCAGTGCCCTGAGACTTATTGAGAATGGGTGAACGAGCTAACAGGAAGTATTCAGTTCTGGAATCACCACAGAGGGATGGTGTTGCCAGTGCAACCAAAGTCAGCAGATGTAACCTAACGTCCTAGTTTTGTTTGGTAGATGGGGTGGAACTGACATACATCGTAAGCAGTAAGCTGATCAAGTTCAGTATAATATATAAAGGAACAGATTAGTTCCCGTAATTATTATGTATCAGGGAAATAAGTCTATTGGGCACCATTACAAAAATCTTCGAAAAGGTGCTAGAAAATAAACTAAGAAATGTAATAGAAAAAGAGCTGTCAGGTCACAAAGCTGTTTCAGACCCGGAAGAAGTATCCAAGACAATATCTTTACAATTAAACCAATAATCAACAAAACCATAGCCAATAACGAAATACTATACATAGATTTTAATGAAATGGAACAGGCATTAACTCTGGTGTCAAGGGACACTCAGTCCACCGCTTTTTATAGCAATTTCGGATCAAATAATAAAGAAAATAGAAATGAATAACAAAGAAATACACATAGGTTGCAAAAACCAGCAAAAAGTCGGCATAGGAATGAGGGTTTTTGCAGGTGATAAAGCGGTATTTGCAAAGACAGAGAAAATTAAATGAATGGTACGATGAACTAAACCAAAACGGAATGAGGATGAACACTAGTAAAACTTATGTGCCAGTAATATCAAAGCAACCAGAGACGACAAATATAGTCATAAATAATAAACAAATCGAACAAGTAGGCGAATACAAATACTTCGGGGCCACACAAAGTAATGGAAATCAAGATACTTAATTGAATGCAAGAATATGTAATACAAACAAGCAGTACTTCGAGATGTACAAATACATACTAGACAAAATGGAAAATCAACCAAAACTAAGATCTGAGTGTACAAAATTACATATAGATCAACATTAACATATGGTTGTGAATCGTGGACGCTAAATAAAAGAGACTTGATGAAGATAGAACAATGGAGACGAAGTATTTAAGAAAAACATGCGGACTAAAATTATTAGACAAAATCAGGAGCGACGAAATAAGGACAAAGCTTGCGATGAAAAGTATAGAAAATTTCATAGAACAAAGACAACTGGGATGGTGGGGTCAACAAAGACTGAAAGATTCAACCAGAGTCAAAAAAGTATGGAAAAGCAGAGGAATGAAGAAGAAAGGCAGAGAGAGACCCAAAGAACTTTGCACGAAATAAAATTAATATGATGAACATTATGTAAACATACACCCAGAAGGACATTTAGTTAATAGAACGATCTGCAGCTCCGTGTTTTCCAGAGAAAAGCGTCGGATACAATAGTTCTTTTCCTTGAATTTTTGGTCGTCTTTCTAAGGCACAGGTCAACAACATATGACCCGCGACCCACCCATTTACTAATTTCAAGTGACCCGAGACATTTGTCAAGCCTAAGCCGACTCGGTATTTGAAGATTTTTCAAAAACAAAACTTGAGACAATCGACGGAACAGACATTGGGATTTTTTGGGCCCCTTTCGGACATTATTTCTCGTTGCAGAAAATCAACGAATCCATAAAGCTTACCCATTTTTAACAAAAAACTTTAATTCCAGGGATATCTAGTTTTGGTTCTATAAATATGAGATATTTATAATTATTTTAAAAATATTGCGGCGGCTTGCCACGTTGTGGAGCGCGGTACTTGTTAGATCACCGCAGTAAAGCAACGACGGACGTAGCTGGGCGTTGGATGGGTGACCACTTGGTCTCCCCACTCAACAAGCGGCTGCGACGCCGTCCGCGAACTCCTGACTTCGCGCAAAAAACGCGATATGCACAAAGAGTAGCGAGACCGGATCGGGCCGGGAGCAAGTTACTAATCCCTTACACCACTATTTGGTAGAAAAAGGTTGTTGATTTTATATAATTTAAAAATATTGAAAGAAAGATCAAATATTACACATGTTGAGCCCGTTTACTTATCTAATGAAGTACAAGCTAAATTCAAAAAAGAATAGTTCACTCTGCTCAAGACCCATGACGGATATCTTGGAAAAACCACATCACATCTTTCAACAGTTCCTTGTTGCCGACTGCTTACGGCATAGTCGGCTTTTATTTTTACCGGATGCTTGAATTATACACATGTAGATACAAACTTCCGAACATGCGAGTAACATATGAATGAACGATAATCACCGAATGAAATAAAGTAATTCCATGAACGTACCAGAAGAAAAGTGCGTGCGCAAAGCGAATTATGGCGCTTCGTATTAACTGCGTCAATGTAATATAGATCGCAGTTAAAGTCGACGACACCAGGGACCTAACTGAAGACTGCTGAGAAATTAGTAAAACATCTCAGAATATTTTTTATAAGAGATATCCATAAGAAAAAAAATAAAAAATAAAAATAAAAATCTCCTTCTCCTTTACATATGTTGTTTATATGACCCAAATGAGTACAAAATTTGCGAGGGCCATTTTTTGATTCGGTGCAAGTGCTTTCAAATGACGATTAAAATTTGAAATTTTCCATAGATCTGTCCATAAGAGGACATATACACTACATTTTCTCCGAAACTAGGCGAGGGTGCCTCAAGATGTTCAAACAAAAATTGTTGCAAATTCAGAGCGGAGTATGCTGAAGGAAAAAAAATCATGATCGCGTCGGTGCAGATAGGAGAAAGGTTTAAAAAAGAGAAAAAAAAAAAAGAGAAATGAATTGAAACTTGTACCAAAATAAAGAACTCATTAAGGAGCTTCGTAAGGCATTATTAAAAATTAATTTTTTGCACATTTACAAGTAATTGGTAGTTTTTCCAAAAAAACTATTTTTAATGATGCCAGACGATGCATCTTAATGAGTTCTTTATTTTGATACAAGTTTCAATGCATTATTTCTTTATTTAACCCTTTCTCCTATTTACACCGACTCGATCGTGATTGTTTTTTCTTCAGCATATTCCTCTCTAAATTTGCAACAATTTTTGTTGAAATATCATAAGACAGCCTTGTCTAGTTTCGGAGAAAATGTAGTGTATATGTCCTCTTATGGACAGATCTATTGAAAATTTCAAATTTTAATCGTCATTTTAAGGCACTTGCACCGAATCAAAAAAATGGCTCTCGCAAATTCTGTACTCATTTGGGTCATATAAACAGCATATGTAAAGGAGAAGGAGGGCTACGCGCGATTTTTATTTTTTATTTTTTTCTTATGGATATCTCTAGTAAATTTATTTCCTGTTTTTTTACTAACTTCACATCGTCAATTAAAGTCGTTTTCACTCGACATTCCTTCTTACTGTTTGCCCGTGTCTTGCGAAATCGTTTAGCTTATTTTCCTTGTTGCTTCCACGAATTATTTTTTTTTGTGTTACAGATTGTGTACTGAAACGTGTTAATCGCCAGCGACAATCTTCCGGTGCAAGAGTTACGCAAAACGAAAACATTTACGTGTCTTTGGTTTTCATTTAGATTTGTTGTTAAAAGTTAATTGTGACGCGACGTACTTTCTAAATATGTACCTCAGAAAAGCGTGAAATTAATTGATTTGAATAAAATAATAACGTACCCAATGTTTTATTAATCCATTCAGCCAAATCCTCCTTCAGTGGATCTAATTGTCGCATTTGGGCAGACATCATCCTCTCGGTGTATTCCTCGGCGTATTCTTCATCGGGTGGCTCAATACGGTGAAAACTAGTCGGCGATGTGGTCAACGGTCCCCAACTATTACGATTGCGCGCAACCATTGTCTCACCACGATAAGCGAAAGACATTTTGGAAATGGCGAAATTGCTTTCTGTAACATAAGAAGGCCATCATTATCCACTGCCAAATGAAATTGACGCAGGTGGGCTATTTTTTAATCAGATGCGAATGATGATTACTGTGATTAAATTACTACTCGTACCTAGTATGATGGTTGGTTTGACACTGACTCGCAACTACAACAATACTTGTAATTTGTCAATCGAGGTAATAATGGCTGACGTTTTATAAATAAAGATGTTATGCTTTGTTAGCGCTTTTGATTATTATTTTAAAAAATGAGGAAAAGTGCAAATGCAAGGGTAATTTGATTTCTTGATGTTTTCATAACAAATCTTACTTTTATTGTATTCATTTTTTTAAAGTTGTTTACAATGTATTTAATTCCTGTTGTACAATGTTCACAGCGCAGAATTGTTTTCATAAAGAAATTATTAGTTTCATTCATATTAGTTCTTTCCATACTAGGGTTGTCAAAAACGTATCGGTATCGATAAGTATCGATACCACGTGTCTATACTTATCGACTTTTATCGATAATTTAATTTTCGATACTTATCGATAGTATCGAATTAGTCATTTTCGATATTTTTTTAACATGCCTCTACACTTAGGCCATCTGTTGATCACAACTCCCAATAATGATGGTAATCGTACTCTGAGCGACAGAGTCCTCCCCGCTGCTGCGCCGGTAAATTTGAAAATTTTGGAAATTCACTCATTATACATTATTTCATTACTACATTCACATAAATACATATCAATATTACGGAATAGAATTTTCCACTACTTCTTGTTGAATACTTCTAATGAATTTATCTTTAAATTTGCGCCAAACGATCTTAATCACTTCAACCGGCAGCATTTTCCATTCGAATTGCCTATTTAAAAATGTGCTAGAAGATTTTTTTTAAGTTGGCCTAACAATAGGACCATGATAATATTGAGTTAAGTGATAATGTCGAGTTATGTAATATAAGCATCAATTAGAGCATTTTAACTATCTATTTGCATAAAACTGTCGGAGGTGTAACGCATTCTAAATTAGCTACTGTATTTTATGTATACAATGTCTATTTAAAACAGAACACAACCACTCCAACATGATGTATGACCATCTCCAAGATTAAAGACTAAGGAATTTTATAATGAAACCGCCTTTTCTAAACGCATCGCAGAACAAATAGCATGTTCATGTCGATGTACCTACCTTATGAATCTAAAAATCACTCCAAATGAGGGTAATTAAATGAATACACCGCGTGCAATAGTAGTAACCATAAAAATGCAACCGCTCATCATTAAACAAAAGAAAATGCTCAAATAAACTGGTTGTTGGTTAATTAATAAACCTTATTAAGCATAAGTACTGTATCTGTGTATACTTTCATAAATTTTGTACACTTTTACTTCCACTAGATAAATTTCTGAAGGAAAGATTTATCCATTGACGACAAATATGTCTTCTGCCTTGCTAAAATAAATATTTAAGAATGTTCAGCAACTATCAATTAGTTCTGCCATATTATTATAGGCCCCTCGTACAAGTGTTGGTGATGTGACATTGCACAGAAATGTAAACTGTTGCTTGACTGTGTGTGTGTGTGTGTGTGTGTGGTGCAATGGTGGCGTTGACTGTTGCAACTTGGAACGTAAATAAAGTGGAAAACCGGAAGCAAAACTCACTTTCATGCCAAAAGAATGACGCCGACACCGACGAGACAGTCCAGCAGAGGACGGTGGACTATTAATAAACAAGTGGACTAATGTCCTCACGCACTCGTGCCTTATTCATCTCTAATACATAGGGTTACCAGCGGTAGAAATGATCATTTAATTTGACTTTATAAACATGTGACATTTTACGTTTTATTGACTTAGATTGATTTATTGGTACTTTTTATCTATTTGGGTGAGACATTTCTGGGATCAGCATCACAGCGCTGAACAGTTAGCAAAGAAAAGGTCCAGTTAAGTCTGGTCCCGCGCATCACCGCGAAATAAATTAACGTTTATAAAAACCGCGACTACCGTCATAACACCGTTTATTAAGCAAAGTACAGACGTTCTTTGCCATCCGTGTGTTTTGAATCAAAATTGGACTATAAACTGTTCTACAAAATATTTACAGTACAGATGCAACTACTGCCAAGAATGTTTGTCGTGCTATTGGAGTTTGTTAGTGTTTATTAGGTTATGTCGAAGTAATCACCACATTAGAATTTTGTTTATAAAAGTTGGCAACCCTAAATATGTACGCACACCTATCCAACGTGTGGATCTACGAATGTGGAAGCGAAAGCAACCGAGACCGAATCGTGGAAGTTGAAGCAGCCACTGGTGCATGGCATGCATGAAAATACATTGTGGTATCGCCACACCGAGAAGAGCATCGCGGACACTCTCTGCATACACCCGTACTCACTCCACACATCGTACTAATTACATTAATGAAGATTAATTTGCTGTCTTTTCAATTCGAAATTCAAGTTTAACTCGATCGTTTGTAGGATGCACGTGGTATCTGCTAGTTGCATCACACTTTCATTTGTGATTTGATTTATTTTTTAATCACGCTTTAAGCTGTATTCTACCAATTCTAATTTAACACTATCTCAGCTAATTAAGTAATTTATCTAGTTGTATTTTTATGGTTTTAAGGGGACTTCAGTCAGGTCAATTAATTTGTTATCTGGTGCTAATAAAATTAAGCTGTGGAAGTGAAATGAAGCGATAAAAGTGTTGTTTTAAAATGTTAATTGTTGTCGATAAAATAATGATAGGATATTACATCAGCCTGTCGGTAGCGGAAGTTACACAACGATAATCTGTGTGCTTTGTTTTTTGCCAAATTTATTAATGGTTCCAAAAATTAATGTATATATTTTAGTGGCTGTCAACCCTGGAGTTTTTCCGCCGTGATTACAATCTATTTGTGTATGTTTACAATTTGTGAGTTTGTTGTTGTTGTTGTTGTTGTGTATTGTAGAGTGTTGAATTTTTTTAATGTTGAATAATGTTGAATGTTGTAGTGTGTGTGAGGTATGTAGTGGGTGAATTATTATATTCACCCGCTGGATTACGCACTTCGGGGAATCGAACCCTGTCCTCCTACGTGGTAAGCCGAAACGATACCACTAGGCTGCCCAGGTGGGCTATATTCCATTTTGCAACATTTCCATTATTTCATTTAATTTTTATTTATGCAGTATATAATTTTAGAGGCAGAGCATGCTAAAGAAGATAATATTTGCCCCATTTAATCAATTTATACATATTTGAAAGAGTCTTCTGTCACTTGTTGATAGAACATGTTGAATAAATTTGTTGATGAGTAAAATACTTATTTTCGGTCCTGAGACCTGGCCATCGACCATACTGGTCCTTCAGCCTGGATTTACAATTTTTATTTGTTTCCAA
>JAODAC010083937.1:0-42075 GCA_027575185.1 Mimaenictus wilsoni | reverse complement strand
TGCAAAGATTGGAAACAGATGTGTAGGTTTGAAAGATTTGCAGAGTTGAAATTGAGAGAATAGACAGTGGAAAAAAAATCTTGAGAAATACAATATCTAATACATGCTAAAGTGTGGTCTGGCCCGCCACAATACTAAACCAGGTTTATTTGAAATTATCAAAATTAAGGTCAAATTGTGATTGCTTCATATAAAAAAAAGTTGGATTCGTTTTTTCATTTTGTGGAGTAAATGGGTACCGGTGGATGATGAGTGTTAGAGAGTTCATGATATATACACAGTTTATTACAAGACTGCTACGAAACGTTTACAAATATACAACAAAGAATACAGTGACAATCGCGAGTTAATAGAAGAGATGTGTCGCTACGCAGTCCATACAGTCTCGGGTGTAGAAAAGGTCTGTCCAGGTAGAAGAAATTGGCGGGCGAAAGAAGTACATGCAATGGTTAGTGGGAATTTTGGAGAAATAGATGTGGGAATAGAGGTTTAGAAAAGTAGTTGAAGAAATGTAAATCCTAAATCTAAGGCATGCCAAAATGTGGCGGAAATCGCCACAATTTTATAATTTATTTAATTGTACCATTAGGCACCATACAGAAATAGACAGTTCACCAAATCATCACAAAGCAAGTTTCCATACAACGAAATCCGATCAATCCTCATATTTAGTACGCAAGTATTTCAGCAAATTTACGGCAAAAACAGATCAATAAAGACAACAAGTAATGAAATGATTGTTTTAATTTCTAATAGTATACATAAATACATAAACGTCCCGAAAAGTATGAAGTATTAAATGCGATATATCGAATGAAGAATCCAAAAATTTAGGAGACCGATAGAGATTCGCAACTTTCGTTCGCTGATGCTAGTACCGCATCTTCCATTTCGTGCACTCTGATGTATTCCTGCCGTAGTAGGGTTAAAGCAGCAATTTGAACATCCAGCTTGCTGATAATCTTCAATACATTCCTCTCGAATTTGTGCGAGTTCACGCGCTTTTTCGCCGCTTTTTGTTTCTTCTGGGTACCCTTACGGGTGCGTTTTGCTTTCTTCGGAGCGTGTTCACATGGTTGGACGCATTTCAATGATTTGTAATTTCCAATTTCTGTATGCGAATCCTTTGCATTCTCCTTGTCCATCTTACTAACAATTTTTTAAACTGAATATTCTATCCCTAAATACGGGAGGAAAATGATACTAAAAAATTTGACGCGTTCGTGCGTGTAGGAATCAAAAATATAAATAAATAAATAAATTGCATTACTATGGTTATAAGAACGTTAACGTTTAATTCGTGGTTTGGCCACTAGGTTTATATGTAATTTTATAATATACTTTTTCCGTGAATTTTAAATTTGTTATTTTTTTTTACATTTAAAAATATTGCAATCTTATTCTCTGCCGCCTAAGTGGCACAGTGGTAGGGTTGATGGATGCGAACTAGAGGATCGTAGACATATCGCGCCGATATGATTTGGTAACAAGGCGATGATTCGCCGGGAGCGGACTTGCCGAATCGAGGGATTTGGCATTCCAATGGTACCAATAGGGTACCATAAAATGGACTTGTCTGTCGGATCAGATTACGATTTCGCGAAGACCGTGACGGAATGAGCAGTTCTGGAAATGAAAGTAGAATCATAAGAAAGTAATAAAAGGAAAGCATAAAAGAATTTACAAAACAAGAAGATTGTAAATTATGAAGGCAAACAGTTTTGGAATTTTGGAAGCAGCAAAACATGTGCATCGCAGATTCGAGTATGCGAAGAACTTTACATTATCATGACGATTTTTGATTCATTTTGGGTAAATGCTGGAGTTTGCAACCTGGTGGTAAAAATAGTTACCAACATTATCGTGTTGAAACCATAGTAATTTATTTTATTTATACGTACTTTTTTATCACTAAACATACCTTATCGTCAAATTTTAGGTATCACTCATTATTTCCAGGTTTTCTCCAAAATTCTTTATCGTTACTTGATACTATGTTCAATACAATGGAGCATACTTTCTGCATACCGATGGACACGTCCTTCGCCCCGATCGATTCGTCCCCGTCACAAAATTTCATCGAACAAGAGGATAACGTTACCAAACCACCGACACACACTCGTCTGACTGAGCCAAAGACTGCGAAAACCGTAAATAGAACTGGACAATTGGCTCGGAATGTAAAGAGAACCATCGCGCTCCTAGATGAGGATATTGTGGACATGTCGGTATGTCGTCTCAGCAAGCAATATATGAGATTATCGCTACTTAAGCAGAAGGTGCCCACATCACTGCAAAGCAAACCCACAGAATAACTATAATTTTTGTTTCCCAAAACTGGTGCTGATTATCCAAATTCGTTGCAATCAAACTGGATATGATTTATTGGAGTAATAAATGTTTAAAATGATGTAATTATTGTTATTTAAATTGGAAAATTGCATGAAACAACTGATTTTTTAATTAGATAGATAAGACCTTTATTGGCATACTTCTAACCCACGGTTTCGCGCATCTCACATTTCTTTTCCATTGCAATAAAATTACATATAAGTATAAATATAAATTCTATAAATAAATACAATTAAAAAACATAAAAGTGAGTGACCCCCGCCTCAATCTCTTTACTGCCTAACCTTCCTCCTTCTTTCCTTCTACTTCAGGATGTCCGAGACCCTAGCCATCCCATCCCCTCTTTCCCCCAACCACCCCCTTACCGCAATCACACCTCCTCTCAGACCAACTGCCCATCCCTCATTCATTTCCACGCCAGGTGCTCCCACGTGTCATACCTTACTCCGCACAGTCAACACTTTCTGTACCTTTCTCCCATGCAGACCTTTCTTCCGATCCGATCTTCCGAGATTTTTTTAATTAAACAAAGAGTAACATTATTGCATTTAAAAATTTGGTAGTATATGAGGAATCAATTATTCCGTTTTTGTAAAATATTTAGTTGAAAATAGTAAATTGTAACACAATGGAGGAAGAAAATGAATCGAGTTCGTTTGCATCGATGGAGATGTTCTTCATCCACGGCAATGGATACGTAATCCGCATCCCTGTAAATCTACTAAGATCGCTACAGTTCTTCAAAATTTACAAACATTGCAAATAACACAATAAAGACAATAGCATTTTATTAACGAGAAAAGAGAGAGGAAGAGTTGCTTGCACCTTGGAACGCGGTTATGTGCGAACCTGTATATCAAAATTAACAAATTTTCAACATTGTCCAGAACGGCTTTCGAAAAAATTGCATTTTTTGGCAAAACTAATGAAGGCAGCAGTATTTTTTCAACGTGAAAAGAGGGAGAAAGAGTTGCATCTTCGAAAGAAATTATTCGCGACCCTGTAAATCTTTTAATAATGGCGCTGCGTCTCTTCAAAATTGATTAACTTTCAACATGTCCTAAAACGGTTCGTTCTTAAAGTGAAAAAAATCTTTAAAGAAGATAAGCCGTAACCCTGTAAATCTTCTAAAAAGAAGAAAGCATTATTAAGATTTTACATAATAATCATAAGCACCCTGAACATGGTATCACAATTAATCACAACAATATCTGATAAATAATAGCGTCAAATAATACAATTCGATACCAAAAATGAAGCGTTTTTTTCGATGTTGAAACTATGGGAATGAATTTTATTTATTCGTATATTTCCTTTCAACCGGCACAAAAGCGTCAAAAATTTCGGCAGCATTTTGCTCTCGTTTTTTTAGGAAAAATTTTGCGTTAAATAAATATTTTAGCACTAATAATGGAACAAGATGAAGCAGCTGCGTTTCCTCTGTCGGAGAAGTGCTCGTCTACAGATCTTGTCGAACACGATGATCATTCAAAGATGCCGATTCCAGCTCGGAGAGCCCTCAGGCGTATAACAAGCGTTGTATCAAAAGAATCCAAATTTGGAAAGCCAATCGATAAGACTATGCGATTGGCACGAGATATGAAAAAAATGGTTCACAGGTTAGATCGTCGCATCGTGGAATTAGGTAAACGACGCGAGGAAATGATGAGGCAATTGGCGATCGAAGATGCAGCCGTAGCGAACGAAAGCAACGAAAACAATGAATCCTAAACACATCCTATTTTACTGGCAGGGATGATGTTTCTATGACTGAAATGAAGATTTTATTATTTGTGAAAATTTGCAGTATAAATTAAATGCTCTAATGCTAAATTTTATGTTGTACTTTTTATTTTTGAGTTTTGTTCAAAGTGTGCATTTTTCACATATATTTTATACATGGGAAGACCAATTCTCAACAGGAAAAAGGAACATTGAGTTAATTCTGTAGCGATTTACTGGCAATGTATATATTTTTCTATTTTGTAAATAATTTCTATGATTGTAAATATTTTTATGCACAGAACTGTACCTCTTCAAGATTTCATACTGTTCATACATTTCTTCATCTTGAAAAGCTTCTACCTACTTCAACCTTCGTAGAAAACCACAAACCTGGGCAGAGCTTTCACCTTCATTCTTACTCTCTCTTACTTTATATCTGGAACCATCGGACAGTTCTTACTCAGCCATTTTACGCATCCCACGATCAGCCTTAACTCTATTTACTTTTTCTACATCTTCTTAGAGCTACTACTACATCGGAAGTTCCCGCAAGGGGAGGATGATATATTTTCACTTCAGAGACGAACAGTTATGGGACATACCCATATCCCCGAAAGCAACATTGGGGCTATAAAGTTGTAATATATGACAAAAAACCCCGAAGGCGTTGGCGACGCGCCAGCGACGCGCTGACGTCATAAGCTCAGCTCGGACGAAGGGACGGTGGCTGGTAGAGAAAGTAGTCTCTCTCTTTTAATAGCGCGGCCTGGTAGAAAGACCGGGTTTGCGCATATTATTTTTTCGGTGTTGTAAACGATTAACTTAACAATGAAGGTGCGGTCAACCCTACTTGAAAAGTCAACAAGGGCATAAATTGCAATACATTTTTCGTACTTTCGGGATTTTTGGGATTTTT
This sequence comes from Mimaenictus wilsoni, assembly GCA_027575185.1. Classification (NCBI taxonomy): domain Eukaryota; kingdom Metazoa; phylum Arthropoda; class Insecta; order Coleoptera; family Staphylinidae; genus Mimaenictus; species Mimaenictus wilsoni. The sequence goes on along the minus strand of JAODAC010083937.1, from coordinate 37,082 downwards.
GGGATTTTTTGGGATAGTATTTGCATATCTTATTATTATCTACGAAATATTAATTAGTAAATAAATAGTACGTAATTGAAACTAAAATTTTGAGGAAATGTAAGACATTAAATCACAAACAATCCTAAAAATGCCTACAACTTCTAAACATTGTGGAACGGAACATATTCCTATTTTCAAATATTTAGAAAAATGTTTACTTCTAAAAATAAACAAATTTAAGTAACCTTAGAAAAGTTATATCATAAAATTACGTATCAATCTAGTGGCCAAAAAACGCATTCAATGTTAACGTTCTTATAACCATAGTAATGCAATTTATTTATTTATATTTTTTGATTCCTACCCGCACGAACGCGTCAAATTTTCTAGTATCATTTTCCTCCCTTGTTTGGGGAATATTCAGTTTAAAAAAATTATCTGAAAAATGGACAAGCAGAAGAAGGTGAATGCAACGGATACGCCCAAAGAAAATGAAATGAGCACGTCATTGGAGTCCGCCCAACCACGTAAGCCCGCTGCGAAACCAGGAAAACGCGGCGCTAAGGCTACACAGAAGAAACAAAGAGCAGCCAAACAACGCTTGGACACGCAGAAATTCGAACGAAATATAAATAAGATTATCAGTAAGATTGATTCTCAAATTGCTACTTTAACGGTCCTGCGCCAGGAATACATTCGAGTGCACGAAATGGAGGATGCGGTACTAGCATCAGCGATCGAAAGCTGCGAATCTCTGACGGATGTCTAATTTTTGGGACTCATGATTTGATATAACAAATTGAATACTTCCTACTTTTTGGAATGTTTATGAACACTATTCGAAATTAAAACAATTATTTCATTACTTGTTGTTTTTATTGATCCAATATGTCAATACAATTATAAATGTCTCCGCCTCTACTGGTTTAGGTGTGGGATATTTTGCGGGGGCCTCTACCAATCACAAAACATTATCGCCGCCGGATTATCGCCTACAGGTGCGGTAAGATGTTTCAAATCTTACTCTTACTGCAGGTGCGACATGCACCTTTGGTTCCGCGAAAGATAAGGTGACGATAATTCGCCGTGGCACCATTGCCTGGCCTGAACAAACATTTGATTTTCGAAAAAGCAAAAATAGCAAAACAGCAGCTGTACGGCATGATGTAATACTTATCATTATTTCCGACAACATGCATACTAAGTAAGAGGATTGATCGGATTTCGCCTTGCAAGGTATGTGACGATTTTAATTTATTTTGGATCCTGTGCGAATTTGAACCCAGGATTTGAGAATATCTGAGAAAACTGCCTACGCCACCCAACTAGCCCTCGCTAGTTGCCCTTATATACCTTTCCGAAATGTTTTCTCACTAGTTTCAGCATGCGTGATAACAATGATGCACAGGTGGCGCAGCTGTGAATGTGTGTGCATTCCCTACTATCATCTATGAATTGCGAGTATCTGAGAAACAATTTACTTGTCGCGTGTTCTCTAAGTATTAACAACAAGCAAAGATATCTATGACAGGACTACAAGCCGACAGACAGGAAGAGTGTGCATTTGCAGGAATCTGCTGAACAACTTCCACAACTGTTCTTTATACTCTAAAAATCTTACGAACTAAATTACGATTGAAAGTTTCTCCGCCTCTTGATCTTAGGGAGTGGGGAATCTCGTCGTCTGTTGCACCGCAGACTCCCGCTTCGGACTTCTATGCCTACCCTTGTCTGACGAATTATATACATTATACATTCGTAACAAACGTGTATCATGGCAAGCATTTCATGATCTTCCTACTCGTGTTTGGATGAGAAATGCGACTGAGTGCGAAGAACATTTTTTGTTAACCATCTCACATCGTATATTACTTCCGGCAAGAATTTTGATCTTCCTACTCGTGCTCGTACTGTCTCAGGAAGAACTCTCAAACTCTTTGGCTTCAGAATCCCGCTTTGCATTCATAACAAATATTTTTACTACCCATGTGCGTACAAAATCCCATTTCGCGTATTTCTTTCTGTGAGGCATCTCGTAAAATACAGTCTAGAAGTACTTTTTGAGCGACTTGCAAGCTTCAGTCAAAGTCTAGTTTTCTCTTACTTTTCTCACTTGGTTCTGAACCACACTTGTGGACATCTCGTCTTCACCTTCGTCTACTTCTACACGATCGGCAAAGTAGAACTGTCACTGTTCACTACCCCGCACATAATCACATAGTTCACAGATTCCCCACGAATTCCCCAGGCTCATCCTTGGAAGAAGCAAATATTAATATACAAAATAAAATTTTAAATAATTCTTCTGCGCAGAGTACAAGGTTTATTTTTTATTAAGAATCAAGTAAAAAGCTGCATAATAAATATAATTATAGAAAATCATAATCCACCACGATTTTAATCAAAACCTTTGGCATCAAGGTCATTGATGATTTCAACGCAATCATCCTTATTTTTCACAAACGGAAGGTAGTAATTTGATTTCGCTAGAGTCAATTTACCATTGATCTGCTTCATTGTCCAAATTGAACCTATCGATCGAAAAAGGTAACAATAACCTTGCGGTAGCACTGATTATAAAATAGGTCCATACCTTTAATAGATTCCCGGCAATGTTCATTCGAGTCATCAAAATGAATGAACAGAGCATCAATGATTAGCTCATGGTGGGCCTGATACAATTTCAAGCGGAATTCATCAGGTGGTGATTTAAGGATCTCCTCCAAAGTATGCACTGCGAGTGCATGAATTTCGTTCGTATCGTCATCAAAACGTTTCAAAACCTCTGTGTGAAAATAATGGTAATCATTATATATAGTATAAAGTGACAGATCTTACTTGGATAGATATCAATGAGATGTGAGATTGTCCAGATCTTAGTACGAAGCATATGTCTCTTGATTATGCAAAGAATCTCTAGCACCGTCCTGCGGGTCCGTAGACGCTGATCTGTACTAAGAGATAATAATACGGGTAGAAGTTTGTCGAACATGGACTCTAGAATATCCTTTGGGACTTGTTTCAGTTCATCCTCGCGTCCTATTGCACTTGCTAAGCATGTTACTGCCATGGTACGCACCGAATCGTTTTCTTTACCAGCCTTCCAAACTAAGGCTGGTGTAATAATGGCTAAACAGAATTGTACCATTAAGTAATCCAATAAGGCCGGCTTAAAGCTATCCACAATCTTTACATACTTTGAATTAAATCGCTGAGATGATCATACTTCGGATACACGCTGGCGAATTGTATCAAATCAGAAGCAAAAGCAACTGAGAGCGCATGGAACAGGGTCAAACGCGTTTGGGCGTCGGAATCATCGTGCATAGCTTCCAACAGTATTTCTTTGACCTTGGAAAGATTCAGCCCCAGAGCTGGTCTGGGATTAAGTAAAATAAATCGGAAGATGCAATGTTCAATTGTATGCTGCTCCCAAGCACGAGGATTGTTATCAACGCTGTCCAAAAGTGCTGGCAAATGCTCCTCCCAAACATCATCCAACGAAGCTGCATGTAAGGCTTCGTGTAAGTCTCCAAGTGTTGCTGTAGTGTCATCATTCTTAATGCTCATGAATGTCATGTGAATATTGAACAAATACTGAGCAATTTTAGACGGCATATCAACTGTATAGTGAACTTGCAACGCAAGGAGACACTCGGCAAAGTCCATCTGGAATTTCGTCTGCAACATGACATCCCTTAAGAACCTGTTACTCCTTAGCGGAATTCCTCGTGGCTAATTTAACCATATTGACATAAGAAAAAGAAGATATACCTTACGGGAGAGATTTTCCTTCTCAGCAAGAATCCTTAGAATACGTGACATAGTTTTGGGATCAATCACTTCCCGGCTGATTCCACGAGTGAAGCAAGCTAGAACTCTGAGATTACCACGGTGGAGGGTCGTTCCCATTACGGGTAATATGATATCAGCCCACGATTTTATTGGAATGAAGTACCCGATCATTTCGACCGCATGCATGATCTAAAATGTATTGTTATATTCTCGGAAGTAAGATTATGGTAAAAGTCAGAGCTTACGATTGGAGCCACTTCATCGTCTAAGATGGCTACGTTGATGCCATCGAGTAGGCGTGGTAAATGTTGAATTATTTCATCCTCGACGTGTAAGATAGTAGCTAGGAGTAAATTACTGCAGTGCATTCGTACGTTGGACTGCCAGGATTTTAATTCGCTGGCGAGGACACCCACGTACTTGCTTATGTTGTTCTGGACTAACGCGCGACAACCCAGATTGGGTCGAACTACTGTGGAATAATTTTAAATCATAATAGTATTACATATCAGATGAGGATGCGAATAATTTTTACCCCGACCCTAAAATAGGGTAGGGAAGTAAATATAATATGAGAATGGCATGCGGTTTAACAATATTTTGTGAATCCATTGGCTTTTATAAGCTATGGGCATTTTAGAGATACTTACAATCGGCAGGATAATTGGGTAGATCGCCGATAAGATAATCCTTTTGATCTTTCAGTCGATCTTCGTTTTCCTGGAGATATTGAACACCTATCTCGTCCCAAAGTTTGCGGGCCTCCGCCTTAATCTCGGTTACTTCATCATTAAGTCTTGAATGAAAACATAATTGAACAATCACAGAAAGGATCAAGATGTTAACAAGTATTTACCCCGTTAAGATGATCGGTAAGAGGCGATGGAAACAGGAATACCGATCCCTGTAGTTCTTCAACAGACCGGCGGTAACCCGAATAACACTCGAACGCACCGCTGGCTGGTAATCCAATACCCTCTCTGTGAGACAAGTGACCCCCTTTGCAAGACTCTCACAGTCACAATGAAGCAGAACTTCCCCCAAGCAGTTGACGCCGTTACGCCGCACCTTCTCCTGTCCATGCTTGAATGTCGTCAGCACAGCCTCCACCATTGATCCTGCTTGATTACGAAAATAAACCGGCAGTGCCCGTGCGAGGAGAATGATACACTTGCAGCTGAGACACTTCAGGGACGGGCATTTGTCCTTTACGGTGATCCTTAGGATCGTGACAAACTGCAGGAAGCTAATCTCCATATGCGCGCGTTGATAATTCAGCAACAAATAGTGGACCAGGTCGAGGAGAAGGTGACGGCATTCCTCCGACTTCTCAACCATCTCCGGCGTGCCGATACGCTCCACCAACACCGGCATAACGCACATCAGAATCGCGCCATCCGGCCGAAGAAGTTCGGCGACGAAGGTACGGATGCACGCGATTCCCGCCTCGCGGACCACCTCACAGGGATCACGTAGCGTGTTCAGCAGGATGGAGGCGTGCGTGAGGAAGAACGGTTGGAAGTTGATGACCGAGACGATCGCGTCATAGCGCAATGCAGCCACCAAATCATTCAGCGCTTGCTTGCGCTGGAAACGCTCGCTCGATGAGAGCTGCCCACAAAGTGCAACCGCTTTTTGATAGGATGGGAATTGAAATTCCATTCTCTGTATAGACTTTTTCGCACAAATTCTACGGAGCTCGGGGTAACGTGTGAATCAGACGAGTCACAGGTCGAATGAATTTCAGCTGCGAAATAAACAAGTTTTCATGACAACCAAACAGGGTTGCGTAGGAACAGAAATTAATAACGTTCGATAAAACAATTCGGATATTGGCTACAAAAACTTTACTACGTATATATGTTAGAGCCAGCAAAAAATAAGATTTTCCATCGAATGAAAATTTCATACTTGGAAACATGTTTCTTGTTTCAATGTTGAAACTTCAATCAATTGAAACTTTGATCAATTTTGAGCATTATTTTCAATGTCCTAGGAAATTTTATTAGTTTACCTAGACATAAAAATTAGTTTACCATGTCACAAACCGGTTCGAAGGACCATTAAATTGTAGAAAAAATTAAAATTTCTACAATTTTAACATTGAACTTGTAGATAGAAAAAAAATAATTAAAGTTGTTGTTGCTCTTTTATTATTTTGTACTTAAAAATGTAATTCACACAAATAAGAAATTATCTATTCTCTAGAACGTCTGATATAATTTTTCTTTGATTTCATATAAACATCATCCCTTCTTGAGTCTGATGATCGTTTAATTTTATCGGATCTATCATTTTCGTCGCGCCTGGAAGAATGTTCATAGTGTTTTCTTTTGCGCTCATTCCTATATCTTGAATCCCTCGAATCCCGATGAGAATGTCGCGACCTGGACGTGTCATAATCTCTATGTCGGCTATGACTGCGCTCTCGAATCTCCCGACGATCATCCCTCCGACGGCGATCCTTATCCTGATGCTTCCTTTTCTCGGGCGTCCGTCGGTCCCGTTTTACTGGACTCCTTTCTTTCTTTTTCTTGCGATTAGGATCAACGCGTTTATAAATACCTTTACCTAAATCAGCACCAACTCCGCCACCACCAGTTTTCCTCCCTCGATCATCATAGGTGGTGATCCCTCGACCCTTACCATGCCACTTAATCCTCGCCACCGACTGACTGAAATCCACATGTATGCGTCGATCATCGATGAGGACGTTATCCATCTTGAAGTACGCATCCTCGCAAGATTTCGGATTGTCAAACTCGACAAAAGCGTACTGTAAAGAATCGCCGGTTTTCTTGTCGCGAATCACCTCGCTGGAGACGATCTTACCAAACCTGCCGAAGATAATCTCGAGATCGTCGTCGGTTGTCACAGGGTTCAACTTGCAGACAAAAAGTACATTTTCGGGTGGTGCGATATCCGCTTCGGGAATATCACCCACCATTTCGAGGATAGTTGCACGTGCTTTCGCCTCCTTGGTGGCCAACATCTCCGACAGCTCTGTGAAATCTTTGCCTTCCCTCTCGTCGATCTCCTCATCCGGAGCGATCATACCACCTCTCAGGCGCTCTGCCGAGGGCGATGGTGATCGCTCCGGTACCCTCATACCAGGTATATCCGGAAAAGGATCCTCTAAGACCACAGTATGCGTAATACGAATATCTTTATAGGGCCTGTTTGTGGAATCACAGATCGTCTCATTCAACATCTCAAGAACATCAAGACCTTCCATGACTTCGCCAAACACGCAGTGCGACGCATCTAAGTATGACAACTCTTCTCCAAGCGTTATGAAAAACTGTGAACCAATCATTCCCTCGGAATTACCGACAAATGAAAGAAGGCCATGTCTAGTGTGCTTAATATTTGGGACTTTTTCAGCAGGGAAATACCGCTGTTTGTTGCCTTTAATTACGCCGAAAACTGACGAGCCTTCTTCTCGCGAGCCTGTTGGATCACCAGTTTGTGCAATGAAGCCCCTTTCTATCGTATGGAACAAGTTATAGTTGTAGTACTTCATTTTGCATAGTTTCAGAAAGTTTATCGAAGCTTGAGGTCTTTCTTTGATGAATAAATCCACTGTTATGTCGCCAAGAGTCGTCTCTATGACAACAGACATCTAAAAATAGTAATAGTTAGCCAAATGATAAATCAAATTTCGTATAATCTGCATTAAAACTCATAAGCTTACCTTCACTGTGTGATTAACCAATGTTTGAAGAGGTTATATTGTTGTTTTGAACCATTTGCTTATAGATACATGGACCAGCAATAACATGTTTCGTTAGCAAAATTGAATCGTAAATGACAGTTGACAATACTGACTGCTTAACCGAGACAATGCAAGCAACCATTTATACATCTTGAATTTTTCATCGCGGTGAATAACGGTACGAAAATATGCTTATTAAAAATACCGACATTAACTAATTAAGCAAATATGTTGATATTTGCTTAATCATATGTCGATATCTCCGACATTATTTCAGATTTACATGAAAATATTCTTAATTAATTAAACATTTTATTTTATCAACTGGCATATCAAAAGAGCAGTAAATTATTTATTTATAATTTATGAAAAAATATCTAACCAATAAACTTCAAGCCTGACCTACAATTAATGAAATACATCATATGCAATATTTACAAACTGGGCAGGACATAATATACCCTCAAGACTAAAAACCGACTTAAAAGTATGAAACTTTAATCTCATTTATACCCGATCGTAAAAAAAATTGCAATCATTTCTTGTATATCACTGAATGGTATAACTGTACCCTAAACTACAGACTTGCGTTCCTTTTTTACGACTACGACATGAATAAATATTTTCTTAATAATGGGCACAAATGTAAAAATACACTTATACGAGTACTATGTACATTTTTGTTAATGAAATTTGTACGATTAGGGCGTTCATAATTTACATCAAACTGCATTCTCGACCAAAGTCTAAGGCGACGTTTTCAATCACAGTGACTCAAATATGTCCTAGTAAAAAAATCGTTTAAAATCACAAATTCATTTTTAGTAGGATGTAAGTACGTGTTGTTTTTTGGCAGAAAATTGTTTGACTTAGGCGTTGGAATCAGGTACGTTTTAGGCCATGCAAGGCATATGCAATGCAAAATCACGCAATTTTGCCATGTACCCGAAACCGATACAGACACGTGTAGTTCGGATTGCCATGATTTGAGTTTACTTTAAGCTCGACAATCTGAAAGCTACGAAGGGTGTCGCCTGAAGACGTCACTGGGAAGAACTGTAGAGCGTCGCCGTGTGCGTTATACTGAAATTCGCCCAGCAGGAGGGGGTCCTTATCGAATTCGTGCTGTAGACCGTAGACGCTGAAGTCCTTTGGAGCGGAGTCGACGCGACCACTGGGCGTCAATTGGCGACTGACATGTTCGTAGGAAAATGCCTCTACAGTCACATTGTAGGAGAGTTTGATGATGAGAAAACCGGGGAAGCTTTGGAACGCCCAACACTCGCCGGGAACGACACCGGGCGTGATCACAGTGCGTGGACTCGCCGAAGGGTACCATAATGGCAGTCCAAAAATGGACACCACCGACGTGCGAGCACTATACTGCTCCGTGCAACGCGTTGAGAGGATTTGCCCTCCCGCCGACTCCATCGCATAATCAACAAGGCCTGTCTTATCGGCATCGTACGTCTCCAGAGCTTGTTTAACCAACGCGCGTACCTTTACTTCATCCGGTGGCACCGCCGCATCTAACTGGTTGCTCACACTCACCAAACCAGCGAACTTCGTCGTGATATCCTCCATCACACGTTGGGCACTCTCCTTCGTTAAATCATCGAAACGATTCGCCATAAACTTGGTGGCATTCTCCAGTTTCGCTTCCAATTCGTTCTGTGCTATGAAAACGGCTCCTAACCATGCCGCCATATTCTCCTTATGCTCCTGCGAATTCAACACACTCGCAATCAATCCATTTAGATATCTTTCCATTTGAACGCCATTCAACCTACAGCAACGCTTCATCGAATGTGAGAGCTGCACGTAATTAGCCGAATTTGTGCGTAAAGCATCATTTAAATCGGAGCGAAGCGCCTCAATCTGCGTACGAAGATCCCCAATTAATTCATCCTGACTACTGATATGATCATTGATTTGGTCGTTGGCAGCATTAGTATTGTAGGCAGCAATTAAATTTTGAATACTCGGACTCTCCAGCACTTTCTCCACGATTGTATCAATATTTTCATTCTGTAAATAGTTGAGATTGCTTGTTATGCTCGCAATTTGGTCTTTGGTAAGCGCTGCAGCAACGTCCACCGGATTAGACTCATCTAAAAGTTGCACTTTCGGATCAACCAGCAGCACCTTCATAATTGTCTCCACATCAGGATCAAGATTGAAGTTCTCCTTCAGAGACTGTGCGATTTGTTTCAGCTGTATACCGGTTAAACCGGTACGAACGGGCGAATCCAATTGGATTTTAATCAAAGTTTCAACTGCATTTGCGTTTGACGCGCCGTCCGAAACGATTGTGATTGGGAGGCTTTCAGATGATTTGGTAGATGCTGACGTTATGACTAGAGCTATTGCTTGGCCCAATGCCGATAATAACCAAATGCCTAGAATTGAAAATTTATCATATGTCAAGTTATATTTTGTTGAGGAAATTGGGAAAGAGCCAGCAAATTATTCATAATTTTTAATGTTCCAAATTGTCCACACTGCACTTGCAAAATTACTCTTTAATTGCGAAGTAAATACAATAGTACTTATATATTAATGAATACACTCAAAACAGAAAATAAAACATAATAAATATTTAAAGCATAAATTGTTAAAATTAGGAGTGTCAAGATTTTAGAAACTATCGATACTTTTGGGTATCGAAATAGAGAAATATAATCTTGCGCCATTTTGTTGAATGTAGGGCGAATGTTTTACAACCCTAGATGGCGTTAAAATAGCTTATTTCTAAAAGTATCGGTACTTTCAGATACTTGTCAAATCAATAGATATTTTTTGACAATCCTAATTAAAACTGAGTAATGTGCGTAGCTGTTTCTTCAGAAGGACAAGTGCTCAGAAATGAGCTAGAGATCAGCAAACCAAAAACCAATATATAGACTATGCTAAAAACAAAACAAAATATAAAAACACGCCGTAAACATAGGTAAATGCCAAATGTCAAATTCTAAATCTCTGAGAATTGATCCTCGTATTGCACACGGAGAATTTTTGGAATTTTAAGCTGTCCTAATCAGATTGTCTAGCATTTTCTAGTGCTCGTGAAGCGAGGACGCTTTGGAGAAAGTGGTGCCAAGCAGGAAATGCAATCCTGCAACACACACACACACGGACAACTGTTACCGAGGAACGAAGAGCGTGGGAAAACTACACTTACCAGTGAGGAAGAGTAGCGGAAGAAGGCAGAGTACAAGCACGTTGAAGAGCTTGCCCCGTTGACGCGTCGCGACGACTGTCTCCTCTTCTCGAAGCAGGCGACTACGCGCCGCTCCACGTAACAGCCACGTGTCCAACATCATCACGTTGCAGGCACACCAGTGAGCGATGCTAACAGCACGCACTGCCGCCGAATTCGCCGCCGCCAGCGGTCGGCTAGCAATGTAGACCACGTAGAAAAGCGCGTAGAAGATGCGTCGCACGAGCGTGATCTCGACGCGCGTCGAAGTTGCCACGAGGCGCGCCTCCTTGTGCGCCAAATATACATCGTTGTTGTTGCTGTTGCTACTGCTGTGATGACTCGATGTGAAGAGCGTGCGCGGCACGATCGTATGATGGCGTTCCTCGGTGTTCGTCTCTTTGTGCGCGTACTCGGCAAACTCGCCGCTGCCATGAATCGACTTGCGCGACATATTCGGCATGTTCACGACGCCGGGCGCCAACTCCACGCGATCCTTGGAATGCGGCGAGTACGTGTAGTCAGTCTTCGGGTATAAACTGCAAGGCAACGAATAGATTATACCAGCACGTCCATTTCGCACATCGATGTGTTTATTTTTCGCGCACGCGAATTAACGTCACGCTCTTTAGCATGCAGCTGCGACGAGACTAACGCCAAGTGCATTGTGCACCTCGCAGGACCCACTGCGACGAAAATAGCACGTGTGTATGCGAATGCACACAACACGAATGAGATTAACTGAAAAGGTCACCTACTAATATCAAATCGATGGAGACCATTAAGATTTCTAGTACACAATTTTGTTTACAATACAGAATCCAAACAATCAAAATAACAAACAAATTTTCCCAGATTATACGGTGATAAAATATCAACTTTAGTTAATTGTATAAATGCACTTACAAGGTTTTACCCGTTGCGACCCGTTTCGATAGCTCTATTGTTAGAGAATTCGCCTTGTATCCCAAAGTTCTGTGGTTCGAACCTTGTTTTCGTCAAATTCTATTTTGCTTTTTAATCTGCTTGAATTTATTTATTATTTTCCAGGATAAAAAAAACATTTTCCAAATTTAAAAAGATATTTTTCGAAGTAAAAAAATATCTTTTCGGCGTTATATTATTATAAACTATTAAAAATGTTCAAAAATAAAATGTATAAAATAAAATGTATTAAAATGTAGAAAATGAAGAAAAAAGGAAAAATGAAACCAACTTTACTCAGCTCGAGTTGGCCTCGTTCGCCGCGCGCTAAACTATGCAACTTTTGTATAGGATATTTTAAATTCGATGTTGAGAATTGTTTTTTTACGGTAAAAACACATGCATGAATACAGTAAGTATTTTACTTAATGTTAGATGAATCAAAACTTGTTTAAAACTGTGAATCTTGAAAATTAACGAAATTGTGTGAATAAAAGGAATATTATCAAGCATGAATGCGACAACATAAACGCATTAGTTTTTGCAGCATTCTTGACTATTTTTAGACATGCAAGGGAAGGCAGAGGAGTAGCAACAACGGATTCTAAAACTAAAAATACACACCCCAAGTGGCGATACTCACTTCCAGTACTCCTTAGCGTCTCTGTACATCTTCAAGGCGATGAACTCGTCGTTGCGCTGCAGTCTGTGGAACTCCTGCTTGCTCTCCAGCGCATGATTCGTGTTATTTTCGGTATGGGAGAGGTCATGCTCACTATCCACGGAGGAATAATCCGATGTTGTGCTATAATGTTTCGCTGACTGATTGATGCTATTCTTCGCGCTGGTGTTTTCCTCGGTAATTTCAGCTACCGATCTGTCAACGTACGAATGGGAGAGTAGAATAAGTGTTTTCTTGACGAAATTTTAAGCGAAATTGAAGAAAAATTTAGAAAGTTTAAGAAAGCAATTTTATATACATGTTTTTAGCAAGTTTCAATTTACCTGAGTTTAGTACTACGCAGCACACGACTGCTGCTGTTTGTTGCGATTGTTGTGGACGTCGTCGTCGTCGTCGTCGTCGACATCTGCATATGGCTGTTGTGCTGCTCGACGGTACGCAGTGGCGTCGTTGATCTTGATCTCGACCTCAGCTCCATGGCGTCGTGGACGTACCTGCGTCGCCTGCAGCCCGCCGCTGAGTGCCACTATAAATACAAAAGGCGCAAGCGGCCGTATAGGCTAAAAATAGTCGCGACACCGTGGTCGTCCTCGGCACGGTGGCGGTGCGTTCGGTGCGCTGATGGGCAGGGCTCGCGGGCTCGGTACTAGCATGGACGCCGGCACAACTCGCTGCTGTGATTTCGCTTCTCGCTGCTGCCGTTGGCACCTTGGCACCGCTGAATTTGCGCGATTTGGGTTAAAATACCGATGACGTCATTGTTGCGCACTCGCCGACGACGCGTTTGTCAACAGACGCTTTCCTATGCCCGACCTTGTTCATGTTTATGCAATGTTAAACATTGTATAAAACGGTTATAAGTGATTCATCATTCTTTCACTGAGCATGTCGCTGTAATCGCAACAAAACAATAACCTGTAATTTTGTTCATTTCTGCGAGTAGTTCGTTAATTTAGGCCTAGATGGCGCTGCGATACGCATTCAAGAACAAAATACATGTAACATCAATGCTCAAGCAGTTGCCTAGTATATCCGTTGTTTAACAGGTTTTACAGTTGAATGCTGAATTAATTTATATTTACATACATCTAGGAGTCTGAATGAGTATGTTCAGCCTGATGACAGACAAATTAATGTAATTTACATCCGCTACAAGGAAAATCAGCCTGATGACCATCACATTCAGCCTAACATACCGAATACTAACTTCTATAGTGTGTGGGGACTTTACTTAATAACAATAAACATATCTATGATGACAGTTAATCAACAAAGGGATGAATATTATCTTCTGTGAAGACTTTGTGATTAATCATTATAAACAATAAGTTGACAAAATAAAAATGGAGGAATTTATATTAACATACAAATATAAGTCTGACTGAAGTATGTTCAGACTGATGAAAAATAAATTAAACGTAATTTACATCCCCCAGAAGGTAAAAGAGTTCGAGGTCAATCATATTTTGCCTGATATACCAAATACTACCACCAGTCTAAGGTGACTTTGTTTACAAGAAATAACACTGATTTGCCACTAAATACAAAATAATAAATTTATATTTGCATACAAATCTGATGTAAACGTTTACTTTTATATTTATCAATTTTATGTTAATTGTGACTGATTACAATGTATACATATGAATAACCAATGTATGAAGATCGGAAAAATGCAAATGAGCGTTGAAAAGTTAATGTATTGATGCGTAAACTCTGGAATTCATTGCAGTGCCGCTGCACCACACACGTTTGTTAAACCGCTTCGAGATATGAATCTGGCTCGTAGCTGATCATCGAGATTAATGGTTTCCGCGAAATGCGAGCTGCCTCAACGCTAACTGGCTGCAAACTCGACCGAAATTTCTCTTTGTATGCGAACGCATTCGCTGATTTATTCAACGCGTTGCGAAAGTTTCGGTCGATTCTGCGAACTCACTTGATACATCCTGCAAACGGCTGCACCGAGCATGGATTTCCTTTCAGTATTTATTGGAGTATCGAGAAAGGGGTTTGACAGAAAGGAAGGCCGACAAGGAAGGATGTTTGTCAATAATTATATCGTATAATGGCGAAATTATATTTCAACGAATGCGAAACAGCTGCGTATTTATATTCCTATTTTCCCTAACATTGTTGAATCAAACAGTGTTCCATACAAAGTTTAGTCTTAAACTCTTTTCTTCGCGTTCCCTGTCAAACAATAATACCGCAAATCCCATTCAGCTTCAGCGAACCCTCAAGTTTTCTTGGAAATGTCGAGGATGCCTCTCAGGCAAGCAATTTAAATTGACATATTCTACTAGAGAAACGCGGGTAATATAATTCCTCTTCAATCTTTCTTCATCCTTTCTACCCTCTCACGACTAAGTTATTGGAATATATTCCAAACCACTGTCTCTGGGGTGTGGGGTTTACGACAAAGAAAGTAAAGTAAAATTCAAATAACCTTAAAGATATTCCTTGAAAAATTGTGCGATTATATTTCTTGTAGAAATAGAAAAATGCATTGTATTTGTATTCTTTTATGTAAGTTCAGGCTGATGAAAGACAAATTAATGTAATTTACATCAATTAGAAAGATAATGAGTCTGATATCCATGATATTTAATCTGATAAACGAAAACTACCTTCTGCAGTCTGTGGTGACATTCATTATTAACAATAAACATTGATTTTACCGAAAATAAACAAAGAGATGAATTTATTTACATACAAATATAAGTCTGATTGAAGAATATTCAGACTGATGAAAGACAAATTAATATAATTTACATGAATTGGAAGGAAAATCAATCTGATATCCATCATATACAGTCGGGCACATCGAACACTACCTTATGTAATCTATGTTGACTTTGATTATTAACAATAGACATTGACTTGACAAAAAAATAAACCAAGGAATGAATTTATATTTGAATGCAAATTTAAGTTTAATTGAACTATGTTCAGACTGGTGAAAGTTAATGTAATTTACAAATATTGGAAGGAAATCAGTGTGATGCCCATCATATTCAGTCTGACATACAGAAAATCTTCTTGTTCTAGGCTTCCTTGTAGAAATGGTAAAACATACCAATAATTTTAATTTCAAAAATTCTTTGGAAATTTGAATAAGCTTTCTTATACAAAAGAAATTTCCCAGCTATTCACCAAGAATGCAGGATGGAGGTTCCACGAAAGAAGAAAGAATGGTTTCGCCGTATTACCACTTGGCTTCCCGATTGGAAGGTCGAAACATCGAAAATTCTATTTAATCTCCTCATTGCATATTGAAGCGCGTTTCAACTTTAGAAAATGGGTGCGCAATCAAAGCCCGATTCAGTTTCGTCGAAACAGACACATTCTGAAGTATACTCTCGGGAATGAAAAGGTTGACTTATTGGTGGCCGGTAGAAAATTGGCCATTGTACCCCGCGACACATGTTATCAGATAAACGCGCTAATGGATTTCGAGAAATCGGTGCACATGGCGTCGCCTGAACCTGCGTTATCATTGCTGTACTTACTTGTTCTCACTCATTGGGGAAAAACACATAACACGCGCATGTTTACAAAGCCGCAGCGTTATTAATCGTTCATCGCACACACCTTTGTCGCTTCATTCAACCACCAGGCCCAGCAGGCATCAGGGAGATAGGCCATACCACGTGGTATGGTCACACCTCGCCCCCTATCTGAACGGATGGGAGCAGTTCGACAGCTGGGCACATCGCTCTCCGGAACCCCCGTTCTTGGAAAAGGAAATTCAAACTTGAAATGCACAAAAAAGGCTCACGGTGTGCCTGGTGTGCCCATGCAGTGTCTGTAGGTGTGTCTGCATGTGTGTAAGCGCATTTGTGTCTGATGCGATGGGATGCATAATACACTAATACGAGGAAAGACGGACGGGAGCCCTTCGTCTTCGGGGGCACACCGGTGAGCGCCGGCCGACCTGGGCACCTCGAAATTCCACGAAGAAAAAACCCTCGTCATCTCCGAGAATTTTATACACATTCAGTCCGCGTTTTTTTTTCTTGTGCTGTGCGCTGTTCACCGGTCCTCGTCCAACGCTTCGTTCCGAGTTCCAGCTATTTGTTCCTCGCTTCACTTTCTAGCGGATTCCGAGAAGTCGGACATACCATAAACGATTTGTTCGGATCGAAGTTACGAAAAATGATTTCGAACCATATACGCAGAAAACAATTTAAACCAAAAAAATATCTGGAGTACCGCCGAATTATTCTCAAAGTTCTCAAAATTATGTTTGCAATTACGGTTTATCTTCTGATAAGAAGGTATTTCAACAGTTTGAATGTAACATTAACGATTTCGTATATATAAATATCTTATTGCAGAGAACGACAAAAATAGCTCTAGAAGAAAGAATTTCACGGGTTCCAATCAGAGGGTCTACCATCAATTGTCCTATTCAATTCGAATTCACATAATGCTCTATTGTCACCTTGTGAAGGCAACAATGCACGACGCTTGAGAGGAATCACTTATTTTTGACGCATATCTATTATTTATGGTGCGGTACTCACGAGTGCTGGTAGCACCTTTAACAGGCCTTTTACTTTCCGGTCTGCTTGATGGGTGAGAGCGTGTCAGAGTGGCTCCTTTCTTCGGGGGCACACGTTACCGCCGCCACAGTGGGACGATTAAAAAACACGTCTTAAATCGACGCGTGTGCCGCGCATCTCGCAGTCACAAAAATCGCCCCTGGAAATTACTCGTATATGGAAGATTTACATGCGGCCCACTGCATTCTCCGATATATATCCTAAAAAAGTAGTCGGGCACAAGCAACATATTAATAACCAATCTACCATTTGATAGATTATGAAATAGAGAATATGAAATAGAGATATATACCACGTTGCATACATTTTGCTTCTTCATGCCGCCAGCAAATGTCAAAGTTCTCCCTTGATAACTATATGCAAAAAATAATGTTTAATTTTTAATTACTGATTGTAGATGTAAAAGAGTTAAGCTATCTTGTGATGTATCATTCATTTCAATAGTAGTATTATAAATATATTAAAATTCATGATAAAGAGAGGCGAAATGTACATTTTTAGCGTTCATGCTGGGATGCGCCGATTTATGTCGCTTGTTTCCTGAAATCACCCTACTGTGCACTGTCTTCTCGTGCCGCATCTACCATGTTTTATTCATGCGTTGTGCCAGTTTTCGAGATGCAATTGCTGAGCTTCGTCGACGCGTAATTTATTCGACGTTTGTCGACAGGCGCTCCTTCCTGCTACGCGCCTGTTTTCCACCACGTTCGAGAGCGCGATGAATGAAAGAAAGGCGCTGCAGGCCTGTGGCGCTGAATGAACGCAAGCGCATTTTCAACGGACATGAAAACGGTGTGAACGCATAGGTTGGCTCAAATTATGGGGTGAAAAAAGAAAAATAAAACCAGCGAGCGATTATGGCGTTAATTGATGGTCGTCGTGAATTCTACAGCTGGTAGGCTATCACCATACGGTACCCTATACTGTTCTAGTGCAAGAGATTCCTCACCACAGGGAGCAGATTGTTGAATTATTACTGAATTATGAAAAAAAAAATGAAAACTGGTCCCCTGAACAAAAATTTAATAAACCCACAATATCTAGTTATTCGATATAACTAATGACTGTTCACATCATTTTGTCATAATTACCAATTCGCCGGAAATGAAATTTCCAAAAATTTAGGTGTACACACAATCAATTAACGAGATAATAAAACCGGTCGCTATAAACAAGTTGCGACAACGCTATAAAATGTGTTTTTTTTTTCGTATTGAGCAAATTCTTGGTAATTTTCGAGAGAAAAAAAAAGAAATAACACAACGTTAGACGAATCCATTACGCAAGGACGTTAATTGCGCGTGGTTAATTGTCGATTTTTACGGCTAAATCCGTCCTACGTCTACCAGACAAATGAAAGAAAGACAACAACAAACAAAAAAAAACTATTGCGATCGTTGCAGCATGTCGCAATTTGGCTCTCGACTCGGTTGGTTGGCTGGCACAGCAGGTTGGTGTGCAGGTTTCTTAATTTTCGTATATCTGGCCGTCGGTAATAGCTTAGCGCGAACGGGCGCACACGTACGACCGCATACAATGATTGTCTTCCGAAACGTTTCGAGCGTAATTAACAACAATTATTCAAACAACGTGTATTATCAATAAGGCATAACTTATGTTCCGAGAAGCGTACGGCGCGAGCCGGCCGGCCCCGAACATACGACACAAAACTGTAAAGTAATTGCGTTCGTGGTAAAAACTAAGCAAAGCGACAACAACCGACCGCGCAAACAATGTACGGTGAGAGCGTGCGCGCACACACTCACACACACAGGTCCGCCGTTTCCGCGTATTAATTATTATCTCGATTATCGCCGGTTGAGAATTGGTGGCATGACACGACGCGATTTCGAGGGAAGCGATTTGCTCCGCTTTGCTGAGCGCGCCGCTATTTTCGAAATTGGCAAATTGCTACTGATTACAGTAGCGTTCAATGATTTTGATAACGTACAGGAGGAACGCATCGGAACTTCGATACATCGATATTAAGAGGAACGAAGTGCGATGGTACCATGAAACTGTCAAATGGAACTGAAACATGAATTTCCCACTTTAATATACAAATCGTAGAATTCTTATTCATGCGGCAATTGATTCTCCATTAAACATAGTTTTGGTGTATCTTGTGACAGTGTAATCATTAACAATTCAAAAGCGCAAAAAAATCGAGTTTTCCGAAAAAATGACTAGTTTTAAAGTTGTTAATCATTTTCATATTCGCCGTAATCATATGATTCTAAATCATGCACCGTTCGGTTCAGAGTGAAATTTTCTACAAACTTCGGCAACACTTTTTAGTTTACTTCCTTAGAAATAGCTTATAAATAATATTCTAACCGATTAAAGTTGACTATCATAACGTCGATATTTTCGCAGCCAGAAAAATTACTTGGCCCAAAGATTCCACTTTTTTTATATTTGCTATATTCATATGTTGGCAAAGCTTACACCAATCGATTCAGAAATAAATATGCTACAATATGCAGAAATATTAATTATTTAGGAGCGATATTAAATATTGCTGCAGAGTCTAATAACGTCAACACCGTCGATCTCTGAAACTGACTCGGTCGAGAGATTCTATTTTTCTCATATTTGTCTTCTTCCCATTACGAGAACAAATCAATTACCAACCGTTTCTTGGTGAAATGTGCTAAAAACTGCAGTGATAGTTTTTCTTTTAATTGTTTAAAAGCGATATCACAACTAATGAAAATTGAGTTTACAGCTATGTGAAACAGTAGGTGTATCGCATGTAAGTATCGATAATTTTTCCTAACGAAAGTATCGAAACTATATATCGATATTTAACTATAAAAGTATCGACACTCGCTGATACCGAAAATAGCAATTATTCTAACTATAGTTGGTTAATGCACTTAACTTGTTGCACTTTAGAGTTCCTAAATGTGCATTTCGGATTAGGCATCATGGTGTGGGTGCATGCCTGCCTGCCTGGTGCAGCAATTTCCGGGAAATTATCCCTGGGTCTTTATTAATGATTTTATTGTTAGTGGCACCCCACGCATTGCAACGGATCGGCACCAGCCGGCCATCTGGCTCACGCGCGCCTGCAATCTCTTCCACGAAGCACGCAGCGTATCCGAATTTCGGAAAATCGAGCTTGTCGCTTTTTTTGCTGTTCCGTTGCGTGTGCCCAACGATGACATGCAATGCGTGGCACACACGTGCAGCGTCGTGCAGGGTTACCATCCTCGCCTCACCATCAAATATCTACTCTACCGCAACTATTGATACCGACTGAGCTACCTTATTGGTAGGCGTAGATAACGCATGATCCGCACGTGATGTCATGGCAGGTTCAGACCTATAAGTGCAACGCACACGTGTCTTGCCCATAGATGGTCCTACCTTCAAGTTACGCACGCAATGCGACATTCTACGTCGAAATGCTCTGATTGCAGATATTTATAGATCCAGACGAGGTGGCGCGCCGGGATGCTGCCTTGTTTGCTGACGTCGATGGTAATGACGCTAAACAAGCCAAGTAAACACGACAAAGATTGCCAAATATTATTAATAATTTCGTATACTACGCCTGAGACACATACATCGCCTGAGACACATCCTCTCAGCGAGTCATGCATACTCGTGTCAGATGGTTGGTCTCCGGAGAAATGAAAACAATGCAGGAACGTTGGGAAACACAAGAATCCGTAGCGGGGTGTAACGTGTCGCAACCTATCGGGTTCTGAGTAAATTTTATTTGCGGTTGCACACAATGAGGTCATCGTCAGGGTGTGCGCGAGTGCGTGTGTGTGTGTGTGGGGGGGGTATGTGTGTATGTGTGTGTGGGTATATGTGTGTGGGTATGTGTGTGTGGGCATGTGTGTTTGTGTACGAGGCGCACCGTTAACTTCGTCGTAACCGAGCCGAATGTGTGTCTTTCGACGATTCGTCACGTTTGGGGCAGAGCGTCGTTGTTCGTTTTCATTTCCATGTAATGCGAAAATCAGTTTTGCAACGCGCATGGCGTGCGTGTAATTTTTAATTCGTACCACAGAACAGGCATACATTGTGCAGAATTGGTTGAACTTGTGGCTTGTCGAAAGGTGTACCGCCACCTGCCGTTTCACGTCTCTTCCTCGAATGCGTATGCAAAGTCGGTCCGGTGTCGATTTAGGTGGGCGCCGAACTTGGTGATCACCGAAGCGTTGGTTTCCACGAACACGTCGTCGAAGTCGTCAAGCGTGCTACTGAGAACTGTAAAAAGGCGAAATTTTATAGCGATATTTTTACGAGCGTGTCTCGGGGACGCTTCGTGCGACTCCACACTCCGTGGATCCACGCCACTGATTTATTACCTTGTGGTAGGATGTCGAAATCGTCGTAGACCAGGCCCTCGTCATCGCGCGCATAACTCCAGATTTGCAGACATTCAAGCAGTTCCAGAAGCTGAAAATTACAGCAAGGAAGAATATAGGTTAAGATCAGATCCGGATAGCTCAAACCAGGTCAGGTTAGTTCAGATCTGATTCGATTAAATCAGCTCAGGTAAGTACAGAACAGATCAGTTTAGTACTGCACAGGTCAGGTCAGGTTACGCCATATCAATGCAAATGTCTCACCTCCAAAATATAGTAGATATCAACAGGCTTGATTGAGTTGAAGCGAGAAGCAAGTCGGCGGAATGTCGCACACGGATAACTTAAGCAGTACGACAGAATGCAACTCATCCAGTTATCTAGGACCTTCTCATTCACGGTGCCATTAATTCGAACCCATGGACTAATCCGAAGTAGGTACCCCCCATAGGTCCTAAAATAGTCGCACCTATAGTACCCGAACGTATCTAAAGTAGCAAAAGTGCTACGGCATACTTATCAATTGGTGGGTTTTCGTTATTCAGAGAAATGCTCCAATGATGCCTGTAGTTATGATGTACAAAGAAGAAATTACACACGCCCACACGCAAGATCAAACCACTTTGTACCAGTTGTTGAATAACATCAGCCCTGATACCTGGGAATTGTTTCTGAAAGACATTCTGTTAACTTCTGAAAGCCAAGTTACGCATTAAATATCCTTCTACCTTTAATTCCTTGCTAGACGCTCCCAAAGTGTTTGTTCCGTTGATGAACTCAGCGATTTCAAGGGCTTCCGAACTGAGTTCCAGCGCATCTTGATCCAATGGAGTGTTATGGATTAAGGCATCGTTGAGAATTTTCTGATGAATTTCAACGCCCATGATTTGCACCTGATCGTGCCACCGATGAAAAATCACATCGTTCTCTTGTTGCCTGTCGACCATACGCAAGCGACAGGTGGGATATCGGATGATGAAGTGCTCATTCAGTTTGTCGAGCCTATCGTCGTCGTCCAGTTCCGGAAAAAGTCCTTTTGTAAGCATAAATGCCATGTCCGAAATGCGCCAGGATTTGTGCCGGCGATCGGTTTTACCATAGCTACTAGTGTCAGCCAACTTTGCCACTTTTGGGACACGCTCACCTTGGTTTACTTGCGCAGCCTTCGCATCCGATTCTGACAAGTTACCAAAATCTGGAGTTGTACGTCCATCACTAACGCAATGCACTGATGTAACATTGGAATTCGGAGCATTATGGTGCTGATCAGTGATAAAGCTTTTCAAGTTGGTCTCCAGATTTCTGATGGCATCTTCATAGGATTCTTCATCAGTATCCTGGGTCTTCTTTAACAGTTTCGCATAACGTTGTGTTAATTCTTTGATCAGATCTTTGAAATCACTCAAGTTGGGATTTAGCGTGATAATATCGTCGGGTAGATCAAATGTCCAGTTAATTTGCCGCTGAGTTTGAAACTCACCCACACCTAAACTGTGGCCATGTTCAAATTTTTCGAAGGAAATGCCTTTCGCCTTGACCAAATCAAAATGTTTGTACATTGCTATGAGAATATCGTGTGCCTCAGTGAAAATACAACGCGGAAAATGCGTAATCTGTTTGAAAGTGTACGCAAATGAAAGATTGTAAGTGATTCCACTCATGAGAATAGTTCCTTCCTTGCCAGATTTCAACTTCTTCCCTGAGATAACTTGATAGTCGCGCATGTTCAGTAGAGCTGTGCGAAGCAAATCCTCTGGGAAGGTCTGATAAACTTTTAGAAGTTGAAAAGGTAGTTTCGGGTCATTTCCTTGAGCATTCAGTGAGCTTATAATGACAGACTGAATCGTATCCAAACCAATCGCTTCGTTATCCGTCGGATCTTTACAGAAGTTATCTTCTTCCTCTAAAGCAGCTTCAAACTTGGGAATCATTGAAGGCTTCAAGTAATCATTCATGGCATCATTATCATTTAAGATCTGAAGGTTTGGACTAGTCTTGTAGCGTTTCCAGGTGTAATGCGCTAGATACACAAATGTTAAATTCAGATGTGCATCACTGACCATGTTTAAGCTCTCGGGATTACGCATTACGCCATTACGAATTCTACCAAAGTGTTTCTCGGTGTAGAAGTCAACCACAATTTTAAAGTTAAATCCAGCTTTCTCATCTTCCAGATTACTACGCTTACGCAGCTGTACCGACCGGCGTCTGTACGCTAATGAAGTCTTTCTACTCGACGGAAGAGTCCTATGAATAAAGTCTCTCATAGTAATTGATGATACGTGCCGTTTCTTATTCTTCGCAGTCAGATAGTCATTACATGCCATACATATGAGAATAAGCTTATCTTCTTCAGAATCGAAAACCGCCCTGCTCTTCCCCATCTTGTCCAGGATTTTCTTGTCAAGAGGATCTATACGGACCCGAATTTTCTTGGTCCCCTTTCGAGGTTTAACCTTACGCATGATAACTTTTTTGTTGATAGTTCGTGGCTGTGGCTTGTTCCGTGTCTTTTTCAGGCGTGTAGTCATAATGGTCCCACGTGAAGCAGTCATTCGAAACTTCTTGCCTTTTCGTGGTGGATGCAATTCATTGATTTTGATTTCCTTTACGTCTTCGAGATGTTTTCTACGCAAGCCTGTGATGATATGTCGATTCGTCGAATTATTGAGTGCAGGTTTGGAATACCAGTGCCAATTCTTAAGGACATGCAGCCATAGAGAACTATCAGAACAACATGCGCCAAGTCTATCTCCTGGCAAGTAGCCAACATCATTCTGAGCTGCACTCTCAACGGTCTGAGAACGCAAAGTTACTGCGAGTAAAGGTTTCGCATGGACAAATTCCAACTTGATACTTTGACCTACCACTGAATTGCGATTTCCCAGTTTAGTATTGATGGCACAGTAGTAGACTTTTGACCAATATTTCTCCACATCAGAATGGGTCTTGAAATCGAATTCAATCTTCGGATACTCTTTCGGGGTAATATGGTGATACCCGCATTCGCTGCTGGTAGTATCAAATACAATCGCCTTAGTATTTAGATAAATGAAGACCTGATCCTTTTCACGCATCTTCTGAGGGCCAAATTGAACTAGGCCCATGTATGCCAGATAACAGATAATTTCGTGAATTGAAAAGATGTATTTGCGATACCCCAGTAAAGCGTCTTTGATTTGCGATGGCATGTTCTTAACAATGAAGTGCCTCTTTACTGGATGGTTCAGATAACTTGGGAGTTCAGGAATGATAAACGAGACGTTGTAGAGCTTCACGAATAGAGAGACAGGTAAACGGAGCAAAATATCGCATATCAAAGCCCAACCACTCGGATAATTCTTGTGCTTGGGGAGAGGTGGTACGAACATTCGCCAAGTTGCTTCGCGTTGATACAAAGTTGTTGATTCCTTCATCACGTCCTCGATGCTATCTGCATCACAGCAGTTCATGTATACATTCCGAGCTTCCTCTCGTGAAATCGGCGCACCTGAGTACTCTCTCATTAAATAGAAAAGGAACTCATGCAGAATTCGCATCTTCGATACCTTCGGATTGAAGCCATATTTGCGTCCGATGAACCGATTATACTTGAATCTTCGCCGAACGGTCGTAGGGGCTTCACTACTATCCCGCTCCTCTTCTTCGAATAACTTTCGCTTCGCATACATCACAAAACTATTCTTAAATTGATCAACAATACTATGCATCAACGTTTCAATATCGTGTGTCGCCTCTGCAATCACATTCTTGGTGCGTATAATCCGTTGATATTTCAGAATAATCTTAATAACGATGAACTGCCCTTCTCTGACGAGTGTCGTGAAGATGCGCTGCAAACTCTTTCGATCCACTTGTGCGTTGTATCCCTCAGCGAGTTCAGCCTGATTGATAATCGAGTTGATCTTGATTAAATCGATGACGGTTTTCTGGCTGTATACAGCCTCTTTAATAATCTTGATCCTGGATTGAACCCGATGCGAATTACTTATCATCGAACGCCAACCCTCGAAATCATCCGGTAGCGTGGACAAAACCAGCATTGCTTCAACGTCTTGGAAATCCTTAGTGACGCTCAAAATTCGAGGTTTGGGCCCCATAAAGATCTCCATGTGAACGTTGAAGAAGTTTTCCTTAGTCATATCAGCCACAGGCTTGGATTCGGGCACAACAGGCGCAAGAGGAGCACCTTGAAGATTTAAGACATCCCGTAGACCTGGTCCTGAGATAAAGTCCTGTTCAAAATATTCGATCATTGCTGTTTTAGCTTTCTTAGTCATTTCATCAGCTTGATCTGGATAGGTTCCGTGGAATCCACTGACGATAGATTCTAAGGAGCAAACGTCTTCGAGAGGTTCATCGTCTGATGAGGATAGCGGGTCTTCTACACGTACGTTCTGCAATTTCGTAGCGTACTTGAACGGTCTTGACCAGTATTTCTTACTGATTAGTTTCTTGAAAGGTTTGAAGGTGGTAAGTTTACGTCGGACAGCTGCACGTTGGGGCGAATAAGCCATATTTACGTTATTTATGTCTTGAATGTTGTATTCACAACGAGCAACGCCAGGTGTGGGTGTACTGCATGGGACTGGGTTTTCCAGGAACGCGGAGAAAAGCCCTTTAGTTTTCTTGTCTTTCGCGGGCCCTAGCGTCCCGGCTGCCTTGTATAGGCATAAATTCGCTTCCACGAAAGGATGAGTGTTTGCAAAGTATGCATTTAACTTCTCATTGTCTTTAACTTTCCTAAGCGTGTTTATAGTGCTATAGATGTTAGAGGAAATTGGTGCTGGCTCAGTCTTAACCGGCGAAGCTGGTTTCGCCTTTAACACATCCGGCTCAATTTTCAGTACATTTGCAATAAAATCGTAGGTTTCGTTATCGACCTCTTCATCTTTATCGACGGCTGGCTCAATTGCTACAGCTGCACCACCATTTTTCGTATACTCCGATGCTATGTACACTATGTAATGCTGCCGTTTCAGATCCTGCATGGAATGTTCAATGAGGCCTAACGAAGTCAAATATCTGCAGATGTTCCTCGTGGTATAGCGATCGCAATTCGCCCGGTAGCCAATCGATTTCATCTTGATACCCTGGAGACCAGAGGCGACAATCGCCTGGTAAATACGCTGTGTCGTCATTATCCCATTCACATTCTCGCCTTCCGGCTCCGAGTCCGACGATTCATGTCCATCCCCATCATCTTTATCTTCTTTGAATATCGAATTAACATTCAGGCCGGGATTGCGTAGTTCAAACACGCGGACCCGCTTCTCAGCTGGGTGCGCTTTACGCTGCCATTCAGAAGGAGTGGCGTCTGGATACATCACACGATAAGGGCACAACAGATCTGTCTTGACGAATTGTTTGAACTCCTGTGATTTGATCACCTTGGACAACTGAAATCGATTCCACATATTGCCACCAAGCACCCGACGTAATTCCATATATTCCATACGGTAATTCGGTTTCTGTTTGATCATTTTAATGATGAATTCGATAATTAACTGACGCTGACTCTTCACCTCGTTGTAGAAGCGGTGCAAGTGGATCAAGCCACCCACAGAACTGACATTATTGTCGCTTCTAATGCAATGATTCTGCTTGGCCACTAATCGCATGTCCTGTAATTGATTTCGGTAATAGAACAGGGTCTTGGCATCCTTAACCAGAGCGGACAAACCACGCGATCCTGTTGTAGTCTCCCCATGTCGTCTTGATCTCGCGATCCGTTCTAGGATATAATACTGAGGGAGTGCCAGTGAGTTCTGTATATCCAGAATATATGGATCAACGAAAGGGTTGACCATGGCATGCGTTCGTAGTTCCTGGCTGGCTACCAGTACTAAACAGTTGCCCAACTCCTCTGCTTCCGCTAGAGTGAATTCTGCAACCTCCACCTTCACCCGAGTTTCATAGGTAGCGCATGAGCCCAAAATCTGTTTCTCCTTATCATGGACGCGAGCATAGGGATAGATATCATCGCTGGCGTCTCCTTCGGCAGTGATCACCAGCCTACCACGCGGTTCCGGCATAGTATACGCGATGAAATTCTCGTTTGATTTGATATTGTTCCACACGAACTGCATCAGATTGCGGGAGATCGGCCTGGTAATTGATAGACTCACGGCGATGCGCGTCCACAGCGCCTCCAATGTGATACCATCCAAGCCCTCGAGGGCAATCTCCTCGAACGCGGTCGTGATTATCGATTTGCTCCCATCCTCAACGAAATGCGTATTCGTCCATGGCGCTGGCATCGAGGGGGCATTATCATCCTGGTCATCATCCAGCTCGCTCGACTCGTAGGTGCCATCTTCGAAAGTCTGATCCAGTTGGGAATCCTCCGCATCAGTCGTCTCCGGTTCAACAGCTTCTTGGGCGAGGCCCTGCTCGAGTTTTGGACGTTTTGGCCTGGGCGCCCCCTTCGTCTTCGGGGGCGGCTTCTTTTTCGCGACCTTGATCGCACCTACATCAGTGATCGATATAACTTCACGAGTTTTTGCCGGCGTTGCTTTCGAATTGGCCTTTTTACTGGTGGACGGCGTTGGCGAAGACATGATTGCTCTGTAACCATGAACAGACGGGGAGGGCAAAATTAACGCGCAGACAAAATTTAACCTCGACGCAAAAAGGAATTCTCGGAAAGTGTGCGGCGCGCCGCGTCTTACAATTTCGTCGTATTAAAATGAAATCGCATCATCGATTCGTGGATTCGGTGTATAAATAGGTTTCCAGGTATTTATGTATAGCCGGAGCATCGGAAACCGTTATGCGGCGCACACGGCTCGACGCGTCGCCGAGGGAAAATTCAACACTGAAAAAAACCCCAACATTCGGGCAGTGGGGCGGCAAAGCGGCGGCAATGGTGCCGCTGTAAAACGTCACATACCCGTAGGAAAATCGATGCAAATGACCTTTTATTCAAACGTAGAGAGTGCGTCAACAACAAGTAAAACTTGTACAAACCACTGTGGAGCCTCCTTTTGATAAAATACATTATTACGCCACCATTTATGAAATACGATGAAAATTCATAACAACTTTTCTTTTAATCTCCTCAATGAAGTCAATCCTTCAAAGAACGACCGATAAAGGTATTCGATGTTTGAAGAGTCCCAGTTTCCCGCCTACTTACAAAGTGATTTCTTAAAAATCACTGGTGGGGGTGGATCTATAAATCGTGAAAACGCACTACAAAGTTGCCAAATCAAACATTACGTGATTGGACTTTTTCACCGTTTCTAAGGCCTTATTTTAACCTTGTTAATATATAACAAATTCCAATAGTATTAGATATACATCTAACGAAGCATCTTAAAGCACTATGTTGGAATAAAAACTATGCCTACGTGCAATTTTAATTCAATTGTTGAATAACATCGGGTCAGTTCTGTTTGTGCAGTTACACACATTTCTAAGTAATGTACAATAGAGCGTAATTTCCTGCGTTACAACATTTTGTCTCATTAAACTTTTGTGAACGTGCACACGTGGCGACGTTGTGAAAAAATAAATTGTTATGAAAATTTGCCATGAATTCAGCTCACTAGGTCATCTCTGAAAACAACAATTATAGGTCAAGTACGGACTCCAAACGCAAAATGATCAGCTGACATCGTGCATTTTGTACGAATGCATTTCATGCACGTACCTCCATTACGTCGATGTAGGATGTTTAATTAAATCACGGCTGTTTCATTTTAATTTGCATACCTAAGCGTAACCGGGGGATTTCCCGGAAAAATGTTTATTTCCATCATGTCGCCACGAACACGCCGCTTCGAGGGGGAAAAGAAATGACTTTCCTCGACATTGTTGGTCGCAAACTAATCCCGATTATAACGAATAAACGTGATACAATCGCACAATTTCTTAGAACATATGTAACTGGAATTTCACACAGGTATGAACGCTTCAAAAATATATAGAAAAACGTAAAAGACGTTATAGTAATATAAGGAACAATCATGTGTTCATAGCAAATGGGTACGGAGAAGTCAATAAAAAGCCGGTTGCAAGAAGTTGATTAATTTTCTTCTAACAGTGATTACCTCGCTCGGTTAGCCAGCGTACTGGTTCGGCGCTACAAGTACGCTTGTGATAAGCGCCGCACGCACACGCAGGCATCTTATCAGAACATATGTCGGCGCGCTGTTGCAACACGATAGGAGAATTCACAGAATTCTCGCAGTAATTACAAAATCGTTAGGTTTTTTTTTCGGTCGCTGTTATCGACAGCCTTTGTAGCGTTTGATGCTCGGTGACAAAAGAACTGAATCGTTCGTTTATTTGTTGCTGCTTGAAATCTAACCAAAAATGTATTCAAGCGACTGCTCGCTAAGCTAATCAGGGCACTAACAATCGGTTGACAATTGCTCGTCGTTTGTACGCAAGCCTGCCATAATTAATCATAAAACCGGATGTTGATACATCGATAAGAGGATACCGACGTTACGTAAAATTCAATTTCTTAGAAATTACGCGGTTACCAATCGTTATAGCTTGGGTCAAAATGTTCAGAAATTGTGACTTGCTACATTCGCCTAGATCAGTGTTTCCCAACCTTTTTTAGGCCAGGCCCCACCTCAACATTTCTAAAATTTTTATGCCCCCATACATAATTTTTAACCTTTACAAATTGTTTTGTTCCCTTAAGAAATATAAATGATAAGTTTTAGGAAGAATTCACTATTATATTGTTATCAAAACATTGTAAGTAAAATTTCAAAACATATAATGAAAATCTAAAATACAAAATAATTTTAATATAGATTTGTCTATATTCATATAGTGCGATCCTTGCGCTTGATGCTTGCTGCACAGAGATTTTGTATTAGGTTCCAATTTACTTACAATTAGCTTTAATCACAAGTCTCCACGTTGTGCTTTATCAAGTCGATTTCTTTTTTTACCCGTAAATCATTTACAGGACTAAATCCGCATTCAGCTAAATATGAAGATGGAAACGGTAGTAAAAGTTTTCTTGTACATTTGGTTGCATTTGGGTATTTAGTTTCAGTTTCTTTACAAAGCCATGTCATCGCATAACGTCAAACGAAATTATACCTAAGCATTATTTACAGCATTTTTCAAGTTAAATTTGCCTTTTTTTGTTAAATTTGTCACCGATATTTAGCATTGCATTTAAATAACCCAAAGCGAAAGGGTTAAAGTCGTGACGAGGCCATTTTTAATTGCCCCCCTTAATTATCAAATTGCCCCCATGTGGGGCGTGGGTCCCACGTTGAGAAACACTGGCCTAGATGCTTGTTTTTTAACACTACCTTCATATTTTTAGGTTTCTATTGTACTACTGACTACGAGTTTGTACTGATGCCAAAGCAGTGAAGGTGTTTCTTTAGATTTCATAGAGTCCCGTAATGAACTCTCAAAGCTACCTCAGGTTTATCCTGCCCTGATCTTTTACTATTCTGTGTAAAACAGAGGCACGACAGTCTCGTTACCACCCCTTTGTTTAATTTGTTATTCCCCAATTTGACTGAAGGCCAATATGTCACGAATTATCGATGATATCGACTTGGGATTAACGTCATTAGATTAAGCAACGCTTCTTCTATGTATATAAATATAAGAATGTGCCGTCATTTCTAAGTGCCTCAAATTTTCAAATTTCTAGAAAGTAGTTTAAATGAATACGGGCGAATCAGCCAATTTTCAAAGTATTAGATAATGGGATAGCTTACGACAGATCAGTACTATAGATCAGTACTATCTACTTCTATAATGATTGTGAATATAACAACAGGCCGACATTTATAAGTGCTTCAAATTTTCAAATTTGTAGATATTGGGATAACTTACGACAGATCGGTGATATTGACTTGGGATTAATGTCATTAGATCAAGCAACTCTATAATTCTTCTGTAATGTATGTCAATGTACGAATAAGCCGTCATTTATAAGTGGTTCAAATTTCCAAATTTGTGAGAATCTGCTAATTTTTTAAATATTCTATAATAGGTTAACTTAAGACAGATGATATCGATTGGATTACAATTTAAGATATCACATTTAATAAGGACTGAAACAAACCTAGAACAAATTCCAAAAATATGACGAACACCAAACTTTTTCCGGCATATTAGAACATCCAATCCACAGTGCTGCGCTGCCACCGAACAAACGACTTCACCGATATCCACATTATCCGCGACTTCCACGAATCGTCGTGGCGATAAGCGACACGCGCTGTATTTAACAGGTGGTTATTTGAGACGGGGGTGGGCCGCATCGTTGCCGTCCACTTTAATCATGCATTATTGATTCGGCGCGACACGCGGAGTTTCCCCGGAGCGGGGCCAATTCTGTGGAAATTCTATTTTCTGCGCAACCAGTTGCGTCAGGCGTCAAGCGTCGGAGATGGCAGCCATAACCAAACACCACCACCAAATCAGCATTTGGCTCCGTCATTGCATCCGAAAGTTATGCAACCGATGGCTTAGTCGTGCGCATGCGCAATGAGAAGTTTTCCGCGAAGTATGTGCGCGCGTGCACTCTTCTTTTGACAAGCGCCGAATTCCAAGTACTGTCACACAAACACATTCGAAGCCGACGTGTACACATCTCTAACTACGAGAATACACATGGAATTTAACCCAATTGTGAGCGACTTCCAGCGAAACCAAACAAAACGTGTACACATTTTTTTGATATGATTCTATTTCGTAATTAAATTTGCTTTTTCCAATTTGTTTTTGCTGGTAAATTGTATTTCGGGAGCGTTCAGCTGAGAATATTGAACCAAAGTGGTTACCAAGAAACCCGATGCGTTTATTGTCGTTATAGATTATATATGACGACACGTCTATATTTGGAGTCTTCCAGTAAATCGATTAATAAATAATGTATACATAAAGATACTTAGTTTCGGTTCCCCGTAGCGTATATTTATTATTTTATACATGGGAATATATACACTCGCTTCCGAAAAATCTTTAACAAACGACTATTGATCGAGATGTAACAAGCAGATGTAGTTGGAGTTACTATTTTTAAAATGATAGGAATTTACTGTGAAGTCATAAATCCTTTATTTCGCAAATTTGCATGATTATTGTCCGATAAATGAGTTGATCCACGTTCTAGACGGGGGGTGATTCCCTTACTTCTCAATAAATTCGATAGCTTCGCGTCCAAGCGTTCCTTGTTGGTTCTGATTCATTTCAAGCACTTGTTGCCCCTTTCCGCCCTTCTCTAAATGTTGAGCGACTATTAACAAGGCATATTTTCACAAATATTAGTTGGAAAGATGAAAACAGCTGTACCCAATGGTATATCAAGGTAAATCCATTTTGTTATATATGGATTACCAATAAATAAATAAATTGACATGACGAGATTTCGAGATTAAGCAACTCTTCTTCTATAATGTGTATAAATATAAGAATGTGACGACATTTCTAAGTGCCTTAAATTTCCAAATTTGTTGGAGGTAATTTACATGGCGGTATATCGGTGAATTGCCCAATTAGCAAAGTATTAGATAATGGGATAACTCACGACAGATCTGTGATATGTACTTGGGATTTACATCATTAGATTAAGCAACTCTTCTTCTATATGATATGGAAATATAAGAATGTCCGAAATTTTCAGATTTGTAGGAAGTAATTTACATGGTCGACTTTTATCAAAGCATATTTTCACAAATATCAATTGGAAAGATGGACAGCAATGCCCAAGGGTATATATGGATTCTCAATAAAAAATTGACATGACACATGAAAGGAAGCTCGTGTTTTCAAAAATGCCAATATACTTTGCAGGAATGAAACTGATAAACCAAAAATGCTGAAATGAACTAGCACGTCTCTGAAGTGGGATATTAATGAAAATGTATATCGTTCTGCAACAAGTATGCGCATTGTATGCATGTCGATGGAATCACCGACAGGCGCCTCTTGGGGACGTATGTTAGTAGTTTCGCGTAAATTAATAATGCCGACTTCGGAATAAGTTCACGGCGTGCAAGCGAAAGTAATTTGCCGTTTTCCTGCGAACCCGGCGCGTTCACTCATGCATTTATCACACGCATTCCGCACAACCGGCGATAACGGCGATTTTCGCCACGAAGGTTTGCTACGCGCTGTCATTGCAATTGTTATATCTATTCCCCGAAATTCGTCAATAGCATAAGTCATCGATAAGACATCATGTCAAATAAACGAATTCCTGCGAAATTACAAACCGTTGTTTATTAACGTTGATAACAGCGAAGTAAGCATCAACGGAATTATTATGAAATCACTATGGATGGCTTCTACTGTCTATCTTGCAAGGGTTCATATTCCCTTACAAGATAAAAGACATTATTTCAGCTTGGTACACTACTGATACCAGCAAGAAACAGGCATCTCACGTCCAAACCATGCATAGAACAGCTATACGGCTCTGGGGCTTAACCCCACCATACTATAGTCTGTACCACAGAGGAGTTTCTGCAGGGCGAAATCATCTGCTCAGATAAAGCACTACTGTAGGCGCTATACAACAACCTGTGGCAACTGCCCAAGAACAATCATATTACCCTTATATGTGTTCCAAGCCACAAGGACGTACCTGGTAAATATATCGTTCACAAACTAGCGATTTAAGAGTCCAAATGACAAATTTTAAAGGTCCTGAACCATTTCGAGGACTCATCATGAGGCGGGGGGGGGGGGAGAAATTCATCTATGGGAAGAGGGAGACAAAAACACTCCCGATATGAGGCAGTTAAAACGTCTAAGACCTCGTAGGAACCAAAAAAGTACTCAAACTGACACGGAACGAGTTGAAAACATTCACGGAACTCGTCGTGAGGTACCATTAGATAACGATGGGAAATGAGATTTGTAAACTATGCAGAGAGAGACCTCCGAGCAGCGAAGGGTTGGAGATAGCTCCTTTCATATTAGACGGAACAGAACACTAGGCCTTGTTTGGTCGTAGTTCAGAGAGAAGAGAAGTTAGGAAGGAGTAAGTGAAGGTTCGAATTAAAAAAATAGCCAAGTCTCACAGGAAACATGAGGAATAAACATGATATCTCGCGAAAAGAAACACTACAAACTAAAATATCCCTATAAAATATCTATAATTCCCTAAGAAAACTCAAGAAACTTAAAGAACAACTACAAGAGACTAAGGAAAACAATTCCAGGACAAATTCATTAAAAAACTAGAACGTGATCACTTGTTCAAGAGAAAGCCAGGAATTAAAAATGAATTCACGTCTAGGAACTATGCGGATTGCATTATCTGGGAAGTTTCAAAAAGGAACAGGTCCGAACTTCCTCGCCTGCTTCCAGTGACACCCACCAAATTCCGATTCACTTACGTTCCAGCTTTCAGTGTGCTCGTGCGAAATTTCCGTCGGTTAACTTGTAATACGAAAACCCCATTAAGGGTAGAGACACGCTCGCAGCCAAACACAAAACCGTGGCGAGTTGCAGCCGGATTCGCGGAATTCCGCCGGGCGGCAGTGAATCGATGCGCCGCCGCCGGCTGGTTCGCTGCGATTCGGCTATCCGTAGGTGTAGTAAATTTAGTTGGAAGTGACTCACCCGCCATGCCACGACCCGCCACACACACCCGTACCCGTTTAAATTTAACCACAGTGGAATTATGTACATAATCCATTACGAGGGCCGCGCGCCAGTATTATTAGCGAGTTCCTTATAAAAATGAATTTCGGATTTATTTATAGCTGATGCGTAATCACCTGCGTTTCACCTGGCTTCTCGATCTTCGGCGTGTTTATGCGTTTATCTGTGCATGGGTATATTACGTCTATGATTATGTATGTATGTGTGAACATGTATACATGCCTATATGTGTATTTATATATACATGTATGCGAATCCCGCGAAAGAAAACGCAAAAAAGCATACACACCATACACTTACAAATCATTTCGTCCGACTCTTAGAACTCATTTTTTTGCTATCTCAATGGATTATTTGCTATACCACATGGATTTCCAGTAATGCGATAAAATATACCCGCAGATCCATGCGCTTAATGCCTGTAATTAGCACGCACTTATTAAGCAAAGCGTATAATTGGTATCTTAGACGCTATTACGCCGCTAAATTACACTTTATAGAACGTTTTACCTGGAACCAGCAGTAAAAATAAAATGATCTATGGAAATGCTGGCGTAATGGCTTTATTGCAAGTATGAGAGACTGTTGATTACAAATAAATTACCACCGATATGCTTGAAAGCCGTAATTATTTGGCATGTGAAGAGCCAAGATATTTCCAGTTTTCTTGTTCAATTGTTTGGTGATATCACTCACTAATTTGTAATTAGCCGAAATATTCGAAATAAGTTATTTTTGGAATAGCAATTTGCCATTACAATTTCAAGTTTATTTATTTGGTGTGATTGTGTCAAGTTGTGTAATTTTAACATTAATTGCATATTTCGGCGAATTACTCAATTCATTATGCATTATAAAGTTGTGGTTTTCATCATATTACGATGAAATATGGAGGTTCCAGTGAACTATCCCTGAAACAAACTAATGAACTAACCGATTGTAATGAAATTCGTGGATTTGCAATTGGGAAATGTTGCTCTGCGTCGGAAATCAATACGTTCAAAAGCTCGGCGTGTTTACGAACGTGTTATGCAAAATTTTCCGAATGTCGCCACGCTCGACGGGTGTTACACATCGAAATACAAGCTGTGAAAGGCAATACACGTTTACAACAGCGCCGTAAAGGCAGGCGCTGTTCTGCGCGGTAGCACTTTTACGATTTCTGCGTGCCGTATGTCTCGGCACGCCGCTTCGCGGGAACCTCTTCGAGGGCTTCGGCGCCCGCTTCGTTCCGAAAACAAGCGTCGTGCGGCAATCTGCGCGACGTTTTTCGCCAGAAGTAGTTTGCGAGCGCGAGCGGGTCCGTGGAAACGTTTACGATTGAGCGCGCGCAGCTGGAGCAGAGGACGCTTAAGAGCCCTTTCCAATCGAACTCGCATCACGAGATTTTGAAAGTCACGCTTGCATTCAAACTGCCAGAGAGTAAGTGGAACCATGAATGTGGTCCAAAGGCACGATAGATTAGACATTTTCAATATATTTCGATTTTCATGCATTTTGATTAATATTAAATTTCGGCATGATGGAACAATTTAAGTATTTGCATCAGAAATCATTCACTTGTCCTTGATGTGTTGAACATATTTAAATGTGTTTTTCCCGGTGTGTATCGTCATGAGCGGAGTGTGAACGAGTCCTAAGTGGAAGAGATGTGTGCTTCACTTACGTAATGTCCGTTGTGGCTGAATCGCTGAATACTGGTGCACGTGGCGTGGCGATCAAGCAGTGGAAGCACGTCAGACTGGCCGTGGTGCGTCCTATGCCCAAAGGTACCTTCGAATGGGGGCCGTACCAAGAATGTGCCAGCGCACGCAAACCTCAGACTCAAGAACTAACGCTTAGTGGGGTTTCTATTCTATGTGTCAAAGGGTTCCTTCCTTGACCCTGTTCGTATACCCCTTTAGGCATTTAAACAAATAGGAGTAATACAAAATAAGAGCTAAACTACAACTAAACTAGAACATCAATCCGAAAATCCTAGTAGTTATCCATTTTCTAGGAAGTGATAGAAATATAATTTTATTTAACAGGTGTTTCCGGCTTCGTTCCAGGAACATCAACAAAAGAAATTCTCCTGGAAAAGCCCATAACAAAGTCGCCCAAGATCAATATTTGCATACAACTTGAAAACCATGGCCTAGGATAGTAATCTATCAAAAATCCAGCAGAGTCATTCTATCAAATACATTCGGGGAATCCGATTACATCGTGTTTTACTAGAAAATAAACAGATAAGCTGTGCATAACATTTTTATGAAATTTCCCAATAAGTTGTCGAGATATA
>JAODAC010083926.1:0-42121 GCA_027575185.1 Mimaenictus wilsoni | reverse complement strand
CTGTATCAACCTGCTGGCCAAACAGACGATCGTCATCCTCAGACATATCCTCCAGGTCCGCCTCCATCTCCTCTTCTCGCCTCCTGCTCATCGTCACCAACAGAAAGATTTGACATTGACATTGTTTTGTTAATTTATGACAGGGGTGGCGTCTCGTGGAGACTGGTCCAAGTATTAAATCGTCAAGAGTTTTTAAAGTTTGGACAGTTGCAAATAGATGGCGCACCCTGCTTTAAAATGAAATTAATTCCTAACTTTTGAAATTTTATCGTAAAAATAGAATCGTGCACGAGTCGTTGAGCTCGGGAGTATTTGGTCGGAAAGGTTGGTAATTCTGTCGCTGATATTGCCGCAAAGTTCTTTATGCAGAAAATTTTGAATAAAGCCATCTTGGGCTGATAAGTGTGCTCTTATTGTGTCATTTTAACAACTATCGAATTTGGTTGTGCATGTTTTACGAGATTCATCGATAAATTTAAAATCTGTGTATAACATGTGTCTGAATAGGATATGATCAGTTTCAAATAATTCAGCGACAAAAATTAATATAACTACACTCTATTGATGTCTTCTTGGAACATTCCCTATTTTGATGAGATGCACAACCGACAATTAGAAAATAGATGAAGTGGGAATAAATCAAATATTAAATCTTGAAGTTAAAGTTGCCTATGTTATATCAACCGGCTGTAGCAAACGTTGCATATATAACCCACCCTAAATCACTAGCCGTAATTAAAAGCAATCAACATTTTCAATATTTTTCGATTTTCTGTAAAGAAATGTATGAGAAAGGCACGCGTAAAAAACAAGAATAACTCTGGTCTTATTTTAGCTACCTTAGCTGAATACTAATAAGTCAAAACCGCAATGTTGATGATGGAAAAAACAATGGGTGAAAACGTCGAACTTCAGCAACTCGTCGACGAGGAAATCGAAGAGGAAGTCGTCCAATTTCAGTTGCAACAGCATCAGTACGTGCGTTGCGAAGAGCGCAGCATATGTGGCTGGCGTTGCCCTTATCTCGGCCTCATTCTAGCTATCCTCAGCTCGTTGTTCTTCTCACTGTGTTCGGTGATCGTCAAATGGATGCGAGATGTCGATCCCATTGCACTGGCTGCATACCGTTACATCGGCGTACTTTTACCAGCAATACCAATAATGATCTACAAACAGCAACCATTATTGCCACAAGGCAAACGAATTATGCTCCTCCTGCGAAGTATAACCGGAACGACAGCGTTGATGTTGAGTTTCTACGCCTTCCGACACATGCCGCTGGCAGACGCAAGTGTAATCGTCTTCAGCGTGCCCGTTTTCACGGCAATATTTGCTCGAATGTTCCTAAAGGAGCCGTGCGGATGGTTCAATGTGCTCACCGTGTTAACCACGTTGATCGGAGTGGTTTTGATCACGCGCCCACCGTTGTTATTCAGCGAGACGATTACGTCTCTAGGCGAAGGCGAACACGGGGAAACTGAAGTTTGGAGTGCCGTGGCAGCGTTTACATCAACGTTATTCGGTGCAAACGCTTACGTCCTACTGCGTGCACTTAAAGGCATTCATTTTTCGGTGATTATGACAAATTTCGGGACTTACGCTCTGGTGCAATGCCTAGTTGTAACTGCACTAATCGGCGCCCTATGTCTTCCCCAATGTGGACATGACCGTTTACTTGTAGTCGCCTTGGCGTTATTCAGCTTTTTAGGACAGATTTTACTCACTGTTGCTTTACAACTCGAACAAGCTGGACCTGTAGCGATTGCGAGAAGCTCTGATATTGTTTTTGCCTTCGTCTGGCAGGTGACATTCTTCCACGAAGCACCCAATGTCTATTCACTGGCTGGTGCAGTGCTGGTGATGTCGTCCGTGTTGGTTATCGGCCTCAGGAAGTGGATTTTGGCACTTCCAGAGAGTTCAACGGCGAGAAAACGCTTTGCCGTGTTGATGAAATGAAGTTAGCACCTGGAAAAAGAAGAAAATGTTCCATTATTTTGATGAACACCGTGAAGTTATGAAAAGCAAGCTGTATTAATGCAAGTCAAGCCATGATAATGGAAAAGAAGACATGAAATGTTTGAATAAGAATTATGAAGGTAATCGTAGGTATTTTGCATCACAAAGAGCATTGAACAAGCCTTAAAACATTGTTAACGTTTTAACGTATAAGAAGCATCTTCAACTAGTCGTTTTTGCAACATTCTAGTCATTTGTTGTGATTTAGTTTTTAACCTGTTGGTTTTCCTCTGGTTTGTTTTTCTCGAGAAATTTTCATATCAATTTTTGGTGTGTGTCTGTTGTTATTGAAGCGCTGACTATAAATATGTCTAAGATATACTAATAATAAGTGTACAATGTACTCTCTCCAGCTATAGGACCAAAGATTTTTGTGTGCTAATTTTAAGTAAAAACTTTCCTTGTACGAATAAGATAAAGATTTTGATTGATTAAAACTTTCATTCTTTCAATATGTTCATCCTACTAACAGTGTTAAATGACTGCTCGAATGAATGAAACTCAAAACAAATCTGCATGATAATTATGCAGTTTAACAAAAGGTTGGTGAAATTTCATAGTTTGGGATTGTTATTGGCAAATTTGAAAACGATCATTTAAAATGTTGTGATTCCTATAATAACAAACTAATAAAATATATTTGCATTAACCTCGTGACTGTCGTGCATAGCTCGTCACAGGATCGGCCGTGCTAATCGTAGGTACAATTGACTAGCTCTCACATCGATATGCGAGACAATATTAAACATGATCGCGGGAGCTGTGATGGCGCGTGCGTTGACGTTTCTCGCGTTGGCTCCGTGTTGGAACGGGGAATTTCGACGGTCGCGACACCAGGGACGACGTACGATGCTCGCATTTTTGCGATTGGCTTAATGTACGTCCACACTTAGCTCTCTAACTCACTCGGAAATGTACATAAAACAAATAACACTGAAATCTTTAGCAGAAGTGAGTGCGTTATTAGACACAATAAGGTATAATATCAATTCTGCGTAAGTAACCGAAAAACTGTTATAGGAGTTAGGTGGAAAATTCATACTGAATCGATGGGTGCAAATTTTAAATTTAAAACTTTTGACCCATATGCAGTGTGTCAAAAAAGGTAGTAACACAGCGATGCGAGAGTCTCCCCCGGTTCAAACAGAGTTTTCGGTATTCCAAACCATCTTCATGTAAGACGTAAGTCTTACAAGGAGGGTGTCTCAATTGTCCGTCAAGGAAAAAATTCCGTTAATATAAATTATTTCTATTTAAGGCCAACACGTGCAATAATTTTCATTCAATTCCGTGCCGGACAATTGAGGCACTCTCCTGACAAAACAGATATAGTTAGGTAACGACCTCTACTATTGGAAAATCAAACTAGCGCAAAGCTTACGTAAAATCACAGATTTCTGTGAAATAAATATTTTCCTGAGTAAAAAAGCTCAGCTTTCAGACAACTGTAATTCAGCAACGTATTACGTATACGACCTAATTATATAACAAAAACGCTCAAGGATAGAAATTCAACAATATAAAACCAATTTTGATACCGAAAAAACATGACATAACAATGTTGATAAATGTAGAATTAATAACATCTTTATTATTAAATCAATCGTTCAAATTTCGATGCTACCGCCATCTAATTGCAAGTCAAATGCATCATTGTCCTATTTCTTAAAATCTAGTCTGAACTCGAAAATAAGTTCTATTTTCAACTCTTAGAAATTCCACAGAAAAAAGCAAATGCTCAAGACTAACCTTGTTAACTTAACTCCTAGTAATCAAAATTACCATTACTCAGGTTTCGGTATCTTGCACAAATTCATCAACGGCCGCATCTTAATCTCGCCGTTAATCTTCACTACACCCTCCCGTGCATCAATCGAAAGCAAAACTCCAGTCGACTCACGCTCCTCGCCAATGATCACCTTAAACGAATCGCCACGCGTTGGCCGCACCGGATCCAAATGATCGCACATAATATTGACGGTGCGGTCCTCCTCCGGCAGAAAGACCGAACACATCGCCCCATTGATGCTTCGTATCACGCCCGACTGGCCAGCCAACCCTTGATCGTCGTGCGTATCTCTAATCCTCACTTCAATATCGACGGTATGCCACTCGGTCATTGGGAAAACGTCCAGGCCGGCGCCGGGCGTTTGTGGATTATTCGGCATTCCAGGCGAATATCCACTTGAAGGTGTATTATACGGATGATGGCCAGCTCCAGACGGCGACGCACCGTAACCTGTTGCCGGAGAAGGCGTCGACACCACCGACTGATAACCAGGCGAAGGCTGAAACGGTGAGTAGGTCGCCTCGTAGATTGTGCCAGGCGTTTGCGGCGTAAACGACGAGTTCATCTGGTAGCCAGGCGTCGAAGGACTGTAAGCAGGCGACGGATAGGAATTTGAAGTTGACGACGAGGATGGATCCCATTCAGATCCAGCGTTGGGCGTACGAGAACCATCGTGAATCGGCGTCATCGAACCATAATGCAGCGGTGTGCGTGATCCAGAGTCGCACATCGGCGTCTTGTTACCGGTATCGCGGTACATCGGCGTCTGTGATCCAGAGTACGCAGGCGTTGCCCTAGAGTACGTTGAAGCAGATCCATGCACTCTCGACGGTTGTTGGACGTCCGCAATGTGTTTTCGATCTACCGAAATGGTTTGGCAGCCAGTGTGCAGCTCAATCCTAGCTGTAGACTGAGTAGCATCCTTGACAATACCAATATTACCTTTGTAGTGTCCTTTGGTGATTTTAATAGTCGTTCCAATTATATCTCTATCTCTGGTGACTCTGCCACCACCTCGTCCACCTCTTCCAGCAAAACCTCCACCCCTTCCACGAACTGCACCACCAGGCGTTCCTCCGCCACCACCTCCTCCTGAAGATGGATGCATAGGGCTTTGCCTACGTGGTGACATAAACTCCATACCAGTAGCGACATCATCATTGGAGCCATTCTTACTCCCACCAGAGAGATGCAAATGTTTAGTCTTACACACAAAAATGCCACCATTCTGTAGAAATTCCATCGAATGCAAGAACGCATAATTTCTATAGAGATGTTTGATCTCCCCACTGAATCCCGAATGTGGCCCGTCGATTACCTTCACCATATCCTTCCGATGTAGATTGTTTCGGTACGAATCCAACGCTGCTGTGAACCTCGCCTGTCGACGCTTCTGCAAAGAGGCGGGACGGCACTCGACGACCTTCCCATGCATGTTGAGAATATGGAAATTCTCCTTCTCCAAGCGCACAATGACTCCGACCGTTTCCGAGTCGAGATTCACGAGATCTCCCCACTCAAACTTACCGAGTGAATCCACACCGGAGGCCATGTCCGTACAAAGTTGAAGATCTTTCGGTAGAATCTCCATTTCGTGCATAGTCAAGTCGGAAATCAGCACCACACGATTCGCTTCCACCCTGACAACCAGTCCAGTGTCGCCTTCATAGCGACCGGCGAGAACTTTAACATGATCGCCCATTTTAAAGTACTTTCGTAACTCGGCTGCTTGGAATTGCAGTGGATCCTTGAGGTCTTCGTGCTTGGGCATTACAGTGATCATGGTGCCGTCTATGCTCAAAATTTTACCCTGAAGATTGATTAATTCCCCCTCACAGACTTCCACGTTATCTCCAGCGCTGAAACTATGCGTGATTGATTTATCCTCCTTCTCTGTGGGCATCTCCAGGTCGATACCTTCAGGTTGTTCCTCGAAACGCTCCAATTCCGCCAGTGTGGGTTTGACCCCCTCGACAATAACCGCCGAAAGTGTGAAATTCTTATAAAGAAACCCTTTTCTCGAATAACGATTGCCCTCAAAGATTAAAAAGTCTCCGTCTGAAGTAACCTCACCGCCAATTGCACGAATCGCCTCCGGATCAAATGGTTTACATGGGGGCCGCCTCTTTTTCTTCTTCTTATCAGCATCGGAATCCGACTGTGTCGTCCTCAACGCACCACGTAGTCGAGTATAATCAATTCTTGGCAAAAGTTTCAAATGTACCTGGTTCTGAGCCATATCGAAGTAATCCACTTGTGCAATGTCGTCTTTGTAGATTCCTCGACGTAAACGCACCCACTGCTTTGCCTTCAACCCAGTTTGTTCCTTGACGACGCGTAAGACGTCCGTCATCTCGGTGATGGGCACCATCTGTTGCTTCCAGATACCCATGCGTAGATTACTCACATTCTCCATGGCGGCTTTCACGTGCGGCTGTTTGTACGCCTCGATGTAGATGTATCCCTTCACTCCTTCGGGGGCCACCACTGACTTGATCTGAAGCGCCTGGTCGGTGTTTTGATAGACCAGGAATTTGCGCATAAGGTGTAAACATGTTGCCTTTTCCTCACCGATACGGCACTTCACCATCCACAGATTAGGGTCCTTTACGCCAGGCAGCAGCGTCTGTTGGGTGATTTCATCGGACATTTCCTCGCCACCATCGCCAAAGTGACGCGCTGCTGCACCATCGTCTGCGTACTTTTTACGCAGGTATTCTTCAATTTCATGTTCTTTTTGGGCACTAAAACAGAAATCAAGAAAATAAAACTCGGTTCGTTGAAAATGGATTCAATTAATTCGAAATATTATGAAACTTAAAGCAACAAGTAAAAAATGGTAAGTAACTCACTCCCAGAGATTAGTCCCACGTCGTCGTCCTTCAATTTCTCTCGCTGTCGGACCCAGCTCGTCGACTTCGTTCGCCACGATACCAATCTCCTGGGCACCATCCTCCCATTCGTCTTCATCCTCCACCTCATCGTCGACCTCAGCCTCGTCGATAATAAACCCACCGAAACGATCCTTCTTCCTTCGCTTACGTCCTCGACCGGTGTCCGAATCTTCCTCTTCCGAATCAAACTCCTCTGAGTCGACCTCATCATCCTTATCCGAGCGATTCCTATGTACACAACAATCGTTACGATGACGCTCTATACTTGTTGCTACCCAAAACAAGGGCATTAAAAACAAAGCAATTTACCTGGAGCGGGAGCGTGACCGACTACGACTCGATCTACTGCGCGCACTTCCCCGTGATCGCGGACTCGCCGAACCGGACGCATCCGAGAGATTGTCTTCAGAATCGGACATCTGTATATAGTTCAAAGCAATGTTTACAAACTACGAATAAAGTGTGGCAGACGTACTTACGGTGCCCTTTCGTTGCCCAGTTTTATTGTACTATCAATCGGATGCTCTCACCACTCGGTCGTATACGTAAACATAGAGAAAAATGAAGAAAAACTTTCGTTGTATCTCGTCACAACCGTACGACCGCCAGCCGACGCAAACAGTGCGACGCCATTTGCAATCAGACTAAATTTA
Source organism: Mimaenictus wilsoni (assembly GCA_027575185.1). Classification (NCBI taxonomy): domain Eukaryota; kingdom Metazoa; phylum Arthropoda; class Insecta; order Coleoptera; family Staphylinidae; genus Mimaenictus; species Mimaenictus wilsoni. The sequence continues at coordinate 34,769 of JAODAC010083926.1, read as the reverse complement.
ACACCAGATGGTGCGGAATGCTCAACACTGTTCAAGGTACTGTCTAATTTTGGATATTTTCCGAAAGAATATTTAACATAATATCATTAAAGCTCATTGAAAACGAACAATATCGTCAAAGGAAAACTTATTATTATATTTAAGAAGATAATTTTAAAATAACGTTAAAGGCATAAATATCGCGTCGAATGTACAATTTAAGTTGGTAACTCTGATTTGATAGCAAAATATCCCTAGCATATTGACACACTAACCTAGCTTCGAAATTTAACAAATTCAAAAACATAACTCGACATTTTCAGAAAACTATTAGCCGACCTAAATGTCCAACTTTTTCGGATAATTGATAATACTTAAAAATTGTAAGTTTAAAAGCCATCCAAACAATGTGTTTAAGGGAAAGTTATTTTTACATTTCCAAAGATAATTCAAGAAACGTTAAACAAAGGCACAACCATCTCGTTTAACGTCGAATCTGAAATTTTGGTTGGTAGCACTGATTTAACAGCTAAACAACCGTAGCATATTGACAGACTAACTTTTTAAAGTTTCAAAATTAATTTAAAGACTTGAAATTTTCAGAAAACTATCAGTAGACAGACCTATATGTCTGCTTTTGGGATAATTATTAATACTTACTAATACTATTCACTTAAAAATTACAAGTCATAAAGTCACCCAAACAATAAGTTATCAGAAGTCGATACTAGGCAAACAGTTAATAGATATTAAACGACATATTTCAGATGGTTTGATGGTTTCTTTATGAAAATAACTTTTGTACTGCATGTACGTTGAAAAAATGAAACAATTTTTTGAAACTAAATTCTTATATGAAAAATGTTTCACAAAGAGACGGCAACCAGTCTTCTCTTCTGTTGTTTGTTTCCTGCATCCTCTTGAAACTATTGATTGTTGAATGTATGTTTCATCATGTTTTCCTCAGTATCCGACCAACTTCTTTACATAAATTCGATGCATCTAGTTTAGTTTTCTTTTGTCTCCATAAATTTTTTGAACAAATTGCTTAAACTACCGGCGGCGATCCTTGGATCGCTCGTCTTTACTCCTATCCCGATCGCGGCCATCCTTATCATCGTCACGATGTTTATTACGTCGACTGTAGCGATCTTTCTCGCCGTCCCTTTCGTACTTTTTACTGCGCGACTCCTTCTCATCGTAGCGATCGTCTTTGTAACGGTCGTACTTGTCGTAGCGATCAATGTAGCGGGAATCGTTGCGGTTTTCACGATCGTTGCTAAGTGATCGACTTTTTCTTCTTTCCCTGAAAGAATGTGAAAAATTGGAATAGGAATAGGGCAAACTGAAATTGAAGAGAACCCTAAAGAAAAAGGAACATTATTGTCTCACCTGTTTTTCCGTTTATGTGGTGAATTCGACCTAGACCGAGACCTTGTATAACTTCTCCGTTTGTGCCCTTTGCGCTTTGCAGGCGGCGAACGACTCCGACTGCTCCCCTTGTGTTTCTTGCTCCTCTTGTGGTGCTGTTTCGGCGATACGCTCGGACTACGCGTCCGACTGCGACTCTTCTTCTCGGCGCCCGCATGTTCACTATTGCTAATCGGCGGTACCACATGACTGCCACTCCGGCTGATAAACCCACCCCAGGCATTATGCGCGCCGGTGGTCTTCGACGCCGTTGTCGTGGCAGTCGTCGACGTCGTCGTGGCCGTACCAGAGACGCCCGTCTGCGTCGAATCACTCGACGGCGAGCAGTGGTTCGGCGTATTCGCCCCAGACATCACCGCGCCCTTCGCCTTCAGCTTGGCATCCTGGTACTTCCGCCGCAGTTCCTCGACGCGCTTCTGCAATTCGTCGATGTTCGGCTTCGGCCGATTATACAATCTTAGAATTCGCACGCACACATCGCGAATGTCGCGCTCCTTCGCCCCAAAGATGGTATACCATGCGGGATATTTGGGCAACGGGAGTTTCAGTTTGCGCGCCGTGAGATAAATGCAAGCGCATGCGACTGTTTCGGGCTGGTAGCGCACAAAGACGTCGGTGCGCAACGAGTCGTTCATGTAATTCCACGAGTACTGCATGAGATGATCGTGACGTTCTAGGCACAAGACTTGTAGATACATCACGATAATCTGCAAGAATAATATGTGTAAACTTAGCTATACGAATATACTCAATACATTTTGTTGCATTGGTAACAATGTAATTGCAAGTGGCGTTTGATAGTTAAAAATAAATACAGCAAAACTTACTTTATGTGGATGTTTGATATGCACGCAAAACCCCAACTCCTTGAGCACTCGTCGCTCCGCCGAAAGCACCTGGTTCTTCAGGAGCACGTAGTTTTTGTCCAAAATGACTGGAGCAATCGGTCTATAGTAGGTAGCAGGTAGGCACCACCCATTGTTGGCATTGTCGTTGTGTTTTTAAAACAATTACAATTTGACAACAACAGGGGGCAGGAAGAGAAGGACGACAACAAAGAAAAGAAACAATCTATGGTTAGCATCAAAAATATTTCTACAAGGAAACAAATTCGTTGGCAAACTATTCAGCGCGAAAAGCAAAATCCAAACGCCACTAAAATTCCCTTCCTTGTAAAAATGACGACATCACGATGACTACAACGTTCCACCCACTCTCAGATTAATCTACTAACTCTAAGCCCAGTACAATAGAAATGAGCTCATCAAAGAATCAATCAATAAGCATCAGAAAATGGTGGTAATTTTAGTTTTCGTTTAAATTTCGTTTCAGCGTGAAATATTGCAAATAGACACGAAAAATACCGCATTTCGCCGAAACGATAACCATCAGCTTTTTCGAATAGCTCAAACCGCGGGGCAGGCAAGGGAGGAGAGGTAGAGAATACCACCATTTTATGACTAGTTTTACATTACCAAGAGTGCGCCGTCCACACAAGGTGACCACTCAGAAAGCATCTTCTTGGGTTGAGTTTGGCTCGGTTGGTAGGTGGTAGACTTGGATGATTTGGTGGTGAACTCCACCACTCACTCACTCACGCTCACCGTGGTCGCCCCTGAAACGTGACCTGGCACATGATTAATCAACAGTGTTCGGGTGTTCACACGCCGCTACGTCGCAAATTGTGACGCGTCGTGGTGTGCTTTTGGCAAACCCAAGAAAACGCATATTTCTTCCGAGGGCCCTCCCGGTACACCGTATTTTATTTGGCGGCCGTTTGTTTTCCCCCGGTTTTTGCCACGCAACACAAACAGACACGTCGCCGCCGCACGGCCCGGCCACTGTAACGATTTGCGTTTCAAGTCTTTCGACTTTTTCGTATTTGTGCAGCGATCGCTCAAATGCGGCGAGCGGCGGTTATTGGGAGGCCAGAGGGCCCTAGGCTAAAACCCTCTCGTAGCCTCTGCAAACCAACAACATGCGTTGAGTACATTTATCATTTGCATTTTCCATTACAGGAGAGATACATGAACAGAGAGAAACATAAATAAACAATAAACAAACAAAAATGAGAAACCGTGTCAAAAATGTTGCCTAGAGTTATTCAAGTTGTATTACGCAGCTTTCTTGACATAACTAAAGATTCAACTATACAATAAACAAAAACAAATGAAGAATTGTTAGAAAAGTTGCCTATTGTTTATAGGCACCATTGTTACTGATAAAACTGGCAACTTTCATAACGTAGACATCATTTTTCCTTGAAAACTAAAAGTTGAAAAAGAAAATAATAGGTTCGTTTGTAACATTTAGATATAATTTTCTGAAAGCAGTTCTTTCGTGTCTATTTCGTTTTTGTAAAATGCGATTTTTAAGCGAGGCATATAGATTTCGAGTACTTACTTGTTCGAGTTAACTTGGCGAATGTGTGTGAACACGTTGATTACATGGCGGGCGTCTCGGGGTGCTTCCTCGATTTTTGACGCAAGGCATACACACGCCATGGCGGTGTGCTCCACCGGATGGCGTACCATGCTACGCGAGTAGTAGAAACGTTGTAGAAGGACTTGTCCTGTTGCCATTGCAACCTAAAAATATATTAAATAAATTCACCATACTTTTTGCCCTAAGACTACAAAAACTGATTCGTTCGATAATATTCAACAACAGTAGATTTTACCTGAGGTAGTTTAAGTAGAATGCCAGCAGTTTGTATGAGTTCGCAGCCGTAAATACGCAAGTCGGTCTCGATGTCAGCATCGAGCCCATCGAGCTGCGATGGGGTGCACGCGAGCTTTTCCTCGGGCAGGAGCTGATTTTTGAGCGTGAGTATAATTTGGCCATAGGGCTTGCCGTTCTTCAGCGGCGTAGTCACGGCATCGACCTTCGTCGAACCCATCGGATCGGCTACGGCCTGCTGCCGGTGTACCCCAACAACGCTGCGTCGATACAACTTTTAGAGATGTCTGATTTACGACACGCGCGAATGCGAAAACGTTGTAACTACGTTGTGAAATCGCGCGAAAGGAAAACGTTCGAGGAGCGTTACGACGCCAGCGGACTTTTGTTGAATGACTTCGAATAATGCAAAATGGTGTCTGGCATCTGTCAAATTAATTCGTATTTTAACCTAGGCAACTTTCAATATAAAAAAAATTACTTTTGACAGAGATTTTTTAAGAAATAATTAATTATGACCTTTTATATGCTGTAATTTTTGATTAAAATTAGATAGCGTAGATATTTCATAAATTATTAACACAGAAATCTGGTATAGGCAACCATTTCTACATCTATAGACATCTTTTGCTGCTAAAATTAAAAAAAAAAGGCATTTTAACAAATCCGTGCGTATAAAAACATTTCGCATGCATACTTTCTTTACGTACGCATAAAGTAGAACAATGATAACTTAAAAGTAAAAATGCTTAAGAATTGCTTTAAATCGGAAATTGTCAAATGAAAATTCCCTAAATTATAATTTTTCCACTAGATACAAAAAAAAAACAATTGAATGTCCTGCGAGTTAGAACCAAATTCAAAAGTAGGAAGTGGGTGATTAATTACAGTGATAATCCAACGCAATTGATCTGAGTAAGTGGCCTCAATCTACCCAAATAGCTCTTGAATTGTTGACTTCACTCACTCACGCCCACTTTAATTAAAAAGCAACACCGCAAAACCTACTCAAACACTAGTAAATACCTTTCCGATAAAAACAGTTGTATAACCAGACACAAAATAAATAATTACTCATATACTCTTATTTTCTTTCTCGAAGTTTTAGCATTAAAATACAACGTTTTCTTTCAATTTTCTCCAAAACAAAATACACATATTTCATTAAACTTTAAACAAGTACGAGCTTTGTTTGTTTCTTTTTTTGCAGCAGAACACAACTATACTGAGAGGCAGCAAACTAAGTTTTCGCCATTCGTGGAAAATTTTCTACAGATTTCGCATTATGTGACTGTGGGTGCAGTGTGTGTGCGTAAAAAAAACGGGAAGGAAGAAGGAAAGGCGGTAAGAATTAATTATTTAAGTGGTATATATCTGGGTAAGGGTAGTTGCAAGCCGAAGAAGAGAACACGGAGCGCACAATTACAGCAGCTTCTCGATGGCCGCCGTCAATTTGTCGACGTTGGCGCCGCTGAATTGATCCACGACTTCCTTGATCTTGATGAAAAGGAATGTCGGCATAGACGCTATGTTGTACTCCTGGGCAAGATCTTCGCATTCGTCAACATCGACCTGAAAGTATTGAAATAATTGTCAGATTTTCAGGAAAGAAGTGAAAATTAATCTAGTTATGAAAAATATGTGTGGACGCACAGATCAAATGAGCAAGCACACATTACAATATTGCCCATTGTAATGTGTGCACGCAAATGAGATAGGGAAAGTACAAAACAATGACGTACACCTAGAACACTAGAATGGAGAAAACGAACACTACCAAAATTGCAGAAAATGATAAATTACTTCACATTGAAATTGAAATAGCTTTGAAAAAGAGGAAATTCGCAAAAGTTGAGACTCTCAAAACCATGGACTATTAAGCCGAAATGACTAAAATCGATGATAATAAAAAAAAAGAAAGGAAACCAACAAAAATATGAAAATCACAAAACATTGGCGAATATCAAACAGAAATGTCACACAACTTGAAAAGAAATTCAAAATGATAAAGTAAACCTCCCGAGAGTTAGAAAAAATGACCACATAGTGAATACAATCAGTTTAATCATGGTGTAGTTGGAAGAAAATGGAAAAAAAATGAAAGAAATCTCCAAACAGGTGAAAAAGCAACTTGACGCTATCACAAATAATGCAAGAAATCAAATGAAAATAAAAGACACGAAGTATTCACGATAAAAATAGAAAAACACAACACAGTGGCGAAGGACACAAAAACGATAAAAACTAACAATTTACTCTTTGTTAAAAATCAATTTGTTAGAAATCAAAAACAGAATTTCTCTTAAATTAATCACTAAATATAGGGTAAATACGAAAAAGAAATCAGCAAAAATGTGAATAGGTATAGAAAATTACAATCAAAATGCAAAACAGTGAAGAAAAAACAAAATTACAGAAAAAAAAAAAATAAATAAAAATGTTCTTATTCACTAATTTAAGGTATTAAAAATCACAAAACAAGTGAAGAAAAATGCAATAACATCAACAAAAAAGGAAATGATTAAAAATAACTCACAAAACCATGACTAAGAAAATCATGCACATAATTACGACTAAAATGAACGAAAATTGTGAAAAAGAAAGGGAACCAATCAAAAATACAAAACATAAAATATGAAAATCGCAAAACAATAATGAAAATGAAACAAAAATTAGTGAATGAAACCAGAACAGCATTTGAAATCACAAAATAAGTGAAGAAACGTGCAATAAGAACAAAAATCCCCAGAAAAAGGGAGTTAACTTTTGAAATCATTAAAAAAAACTAATGCAATGATTCACACTAGTTTTTTTTAACTAGGAAACAAAAAATAATAATAAAGCAAAAACACTTACTTTAAGAATGACGACCGCAGAATTAGTATTGGCAATCTCTTCCAGCTTGGGGGCGATCATCTTGCAAGGACCGCACCACGTGGCGAAGAAATCGACGATGACGAGTTTCTCGCCAGCGTTTGCCAGCCTCTCATCGAAATCTTCCTGCGAATACACAGTACATCTATAATCTGTATGCACAAATCGATACATACATAACTAGCAGGTTAGTCATAGTCAAAGAGTTGTTCTGTCCTTGGCGCTGCCGCTGCGAAAACTATTGGAATATTTCGACTCCCATGTCTACATCGTAGCACGAGTGAAGCAAGGTAGCTTTACTCGTGCTACACGCATGAGTTTCCAAACAAGAGATCGGCTTTTCGAAAGTAATCGCAAACGATAATCAACCGCTATCATCGTTATCACCCTTGGTAACACGCGTAACAAATCAAATCACGATAAAAACTCAAATCAACGCGATGGTTTTGTTTGTTAATGCGAATCGATTCATCCGTCGAAAGAAGAAGAAAAACGTGGAATAATAGCGCAGAGATAGGCGTCACTACTATGAACTAGCAATACAATCAACTAGCAAGTCAAGGTTATCTGAATATAAGAAAAAAATGCGCTTTTCTACGCAAATTACGTCAAAAAAAACGCATAATTATGTCACGTGTCTTCTCCTGCCAGTCGCCTAGACTTGAATACGTTGGTTTAAGGTTGAATTAGTTAGTAATTGTTAGGTAAACTTACTTTATCTTTGATATGGATCGACATGTTGTTTTAGGCGGATGTGCGACAACGAGTTGAGCGAAGCGAAGATGTTAGAAAAAAACACGAATTGGTAGTTACGCGTGCTACGTCGGCGTTTCTTCTGCGACTGTTTTGCGTTGGTCTATAGTGGCGAGTGGAGTTACGTTACGCCGGCGTGCCCCGGAAATGGTGAGCGCGTATGGTGGGGAGGCCTTCGAGAATCGACGAAATTCCCCACACACAAGCACGTAAGCACAAACCTCTCAAATTATTTGTTTTATTGTATGTACTGTATGAACGGGTCGATGTGGATGGTTAAAAGTGAGGTTAACGCCGCTTTGACGTATCGAATGCTACGAGTGCGACAGTGATAGCCAATTTTGGTGTATGTTTGGTTTCGGTGCTGTTTTGAGTAATTTCATTAACTCAATCAATTCAACTACTGAAGTTATTCAAGCAGCAATTTATATATGTAATCACAGGTTAAACCTCAAACGCCCACGTTTAAAGTACCAAGGATTTATATGACACCAAACTATGAATAATCTTGGTTGGGATATGCGTTTTTAGTGATGACTTTATCATCTAGTCGCGCATCTTCGTAGTTTTTTGCGTTTGGAAGTAATTGAATTCGTTGGATTTAGAAGTTATTTTCTTGCCTACATTGTTATAAAAATTACTAAAAATCGAGGGAAGGGGATGCAAAAAATAGGCATGCCAATCTTAAAAAGAAAGGAACGAATTCATAAAAATGTTAAGAAAAATCACGAAACCATGACGAAAACAAGCCGAGAAACAGAACATTGAAAAAATAACATAAAACCATAAAAAATCTATTTAAAAACGGGGTATATCATAAAAGTACTCTTCTCTCAATACAAAGAAATGAATAAAATCAAAAACAAATTCGCATTTTCTCTTTTTTGCTATAAACTTGATATAATTCGTTTATAATTTTGAAATATTTGATGTTTGATTTAAATGATTAGATGTTTGTTGGGTTGCCAACAATGTCTATTTAAGAAAAAGTCCAATAAGAAAAAAAAAATTAAACACATGGAAATATGTATAATTTATAAGAAACTACGCAATTACTATCGATTCTATTTCTGAACTATGTAAATATTCTTTGAAAGGTAATTAATTCAGTAATTATAGGTGTGTAAACAAGTTTTCGAATACTGCACTCGTGGTACTCATGCCATAATTGCAACAATATAGCAAATGTGTGCAGTGTTGTCTAGGTTGATTCAAACTGACGTATCTCACCTCACGTAGAGAAAATTCTAGCCAGACAAAAATTACAAAATTAATTGTTGAAACACGCATACACTCATGTACACTAGAGGTGAAGTGCCAACCGTATCAGCGTAATCAGTTTATCGTTGGATGTTTGCTGTGTCAGGTCGTTTCGAGACGCTTCGATGTTAAGTAATGACATTTTAAATTATAAAAACGTTTTTATCGCGCATGTGGCATCTTATCTTCTTTTTTACTAATTGAAATGTGAAGAAATCTAAATTATTTGCGGATTAAAAATGAGAAGAACGGGAAAATGTAGAGGAAAACAGGGAAAAGAGGAAATAAGATGAAATAATAGGTTATAAATAAACGAAATAGGTTGATAATGAAAGAATAATGGGGTTAACAAACGGAAAAATAATTTTAAACGTAGAAATAGGGGGCAGGAAAGTAAGCCAGGGTTGATGGTAGAGGTGAAAACGAAAGAAAAGCAAACAAAATTAAACGAATCAAGGAAATGAAAGGATATGATAGATGCTCCTTGACAGCATTTCAAAAGCTTTTTGAAAAGTCATCATAATCGATTTTCCCGGATTTGCATTGCAGCTGCTGCCATAGCCGCCGCCGCACGTCACCGGCACGATTCCAGTGACCCCGTGGCCGATTGCGACTCGCAACATCCGGCCGTAATTGTGAGCGCCGCCACCACCGCCACCGTTACGGTGGGTGACCAAGGTGGCGCCGTTGATAAAAACCAGCACGCGAGCGGCTGGGCTGTCGCTGTGCGCGGTTGCGGGAGCGATGGCGGCAATGGGGGGGCTATCGTGCCGCCGGCGGATGCTCCCTCAGCAGCGCCACCTGTACAACTACCACTGCAATCGCCGCCTCCAGAGACAGCATCACCAACACAGTTACAGCACTAACGGCAGCAGCCACCAACCACACAGCCGACACGATTGTAGCAGTCGGAAGAGAACGATGGACGGTGGGCGCACGGTGCGTGAACGCCGCCGCCACGTTGTTACCGATCCTACCGTTCCCCATGGCGAGGCTGACATCGCCGACAATGGGGACGTCGACAGTGGATTATCACGCGTTGCGCCCATCACTGATAACACGACCGACGACAATGGCCTGGAGTATCACATCAAATTTCCGGCGGCCAAGTACAAACAACTGCAGAGCCTGCCGAGTGGTGGCCAAGCGAATGTAGTACATCCCCATGGCGAGGGGGAAGAGTGCGTTCCGGTCGTCTTGCTCTTTGGATGGGCTGGTTGTCAGGATAAATACTTGGCGAAATATTCGAAAATCTACGAGGACCGAGGGTGAGTTGCATTCATTTCCTTACTACTTTTACCCTTATAAAGCTGCCTTTTTCCTAACAAAATAGCACTTGGTATAACTATAACTATAGGCAACCAATGTTATTCTTATTTTTTTTTTCACTTTTCATTGCAAAAACCGCTGTTTTTATTCAAAAGTTCTTACAATTACTTCGTTTGAATTACTTACTTTGTTATTAACATTAATAACCTTCAAATTAATGTCTAATAGAAAAGTAGTAATACTACTGTAATATTAGTAGTAGTACTATATGCAACCAAATTTTCCATATTTATTGATAAAAAAAGTAATCTTGACCTACGTTAAATGTGTGTATCATGTGTATGCAAATTAAAAATTACAGGTTGATAACGCTTCGCTATATAGTGCCGATAAGATATCTGCTCTGGAAGCGCTACCATGTGATCCACATCGGACAGAAACTAGTGAAATTACTCTACGATCTCAACTTTGACGGGCATCCGATAATCGTACACTGCTTTTCCAATGGCGGTGCGTTCCTCTATCAGAATTTCTCCATGGCATTGGAGAATAGCCCTACCACTATTCAGGTAGGCAACTTTATCTGCGAGTTTAAGAAGTTGCATAATTACACTTTTTTTGTATTTGTAGATAAAAGGAGTGATTTTTGACTCAAGTCCTGGCCGTCGCCGACTTGTAAGTTTGTACAAGGCAATTTCGGCGATTCTAGGTGGTAATCCAATTTACAACGCAGCGATGTCGTTCTTGTTTACGCTGTTTTGTTCGATTATCTGGCTGTGGGAGGTGGCACAGAAGTACGTGTGCAGTTCGCGGCGCGATTTAGTCGCCGATCCGTTCGATCGACTTCGAAGCGAACCGCATTTGTGGCCACAGCATTTTATTTACTCGGAGGCGGATGCACTTATTTCGCACAAAGTGAGTTGAAAGGCGAACGATCGACGACAGCATCATAAAAGACCCACGAAATTTAAATTTGTTTGTTGTCTGTTGGGAACCAAAATAACAAATTATTATTTGTCATTTTAAAGGACATAACCGAATTGTAGCGAAAACAGACGAAGTATATGCCCGAAATTTAAATTTAGATTATAGGTAAATAAAACTAGCAAACGTTTTAAACGCTTTTCTCGTATGTTTCAGGACGTGGAGAAATTTATACGACACCGCGAGAGTGTTGGAGTGCGGGTGACCGCGTTGCGATACAAGTCCAGCCCGCACGTGAAGCATTTCAGCGCGCACAAGGAGAGCTATGAGGCGAGCGTGCTCGCGTTTGTTAATGAATGCCTTAATTCCAATGGGGGTGATGGTGATTTAGGTGCTAATAATAGCAGTGCTCCTGCAAGTACAAATTAGGAAGTTGCCGAATTTCTTTGTTTTCTTTTGTTGTTGATGTTTCTGAGGTTTGAAGAAATTTCCCCTGTGCAGAAAAATGAACTCTGGTTAATTTATTGTTGTTGTTTTGTGCGTCGTTTAGAATTATTGTGCAGGGTAACGACTGTGAGGCTATCTCCTAGGTGATAATGTAACGACTTCTTACACATTCGAATATTTATGATTGATTCAAACTAAGTTTGTTAATTGCAGCGGTTTGTGACTTAACATGTACCGAGGGCGGACGGTGGATGTTGGCAACAAGTTCTGATTAAATAAATTGATACATGTAAATTATTGCTTTCTTATTTGACTTAAAAATGTGGGGTGCAATGCGATGGCATACGTGTTTAATCTGTTATTTTTTGTCAACTCTCAGCCCTTGCGTAATAAAGATAACGACTGTCAACGGGTGCTGAGTGGTTAGTAAGGTGCGATACAAAGAAAATGTTGGAATGAAGTGTGTGTGTGTGTGTGTGTGTTATGTATGTGAGGGTGGGTGTTTTGTGTGTGTCCAGATGGTGTGGGGTAGGAAGCTGGAAGTGTGCCCTGCAGGTAGTGTGTATCTGAGTTTTTTAATAAACAGCCTCAATAACACTCCAATTTTTTCAATTATTTGATAGTTTCATTATGAAACGAATTTTAACTTCCTGCCTCATATTTTTGTCAGTATGAATGTATTTGTCACTTACCAATTTCGGCAGCCCTTTCATGGAGCGTAGCGAACATATCACGCTCTGACAAACACTGCGATCGGGTACACCATGGACCATCCGGATCTGGTGGTGTGACTAACGCCAAACTCTAGCGTAGTGTGTCGCATCATCCACCCACCCATATCTATATAATATTGTCTTTAACATGTGTGTATCCTTCAAATTAATTCCTTTTATCTACTACTGAATTATTGAACTCAAATATTTATAATTATGATAATCCGGAAATGTACTTTGTCCGCGCGGGGTCGTCACTTCAATTTTGATTTTTATATGCTCTCACGCTTAAATTAATTAATTGATTCTCCGTCAGGCTCATAACGCAGTACAATAGTAAAATTAACATACTTTATTACATCTCACACATTTTCTTAGGAACCAATTCGCGCAAAGATCAGAAAAGAACAAGATCGAGCCAAACACTGATCGCTGATCCTACAAAACTTCTCGCCGACAACTTCGGTAGTCTCCGTCATTTTTAAAATACACACCATTTTATTTTCCATAAAAAAAGTACTTTGTCTTCTTGAAATTTTTGTTCTATGTTTGATTGTAAATAATCAGGCATGGCAAACATTTTAATTTCGTATTGTGCGCGATTTGATGCAAATACGATCACGCATGAAAGTTAGAATCATTAGATTTGTAGACGATGGCGCCATCAATATTAGTGAAATTATTTCAAAATGGTTCACATTAAATAGAGGATTACTGCCTCAGTTTCACTTTGCTGATGAAAATGTTGAAAAAATAAATTGTACTTCTTTTTCAATTATTACATATTATTGCACGTTCAATCATTCAATTTTTTTTTCATTTTCGGTAACTTACGTATAACTTATAGACTAATATAGAATATATTTTGATATCTTGAAATTTAATTCATAAATCTTTGAGTTTAAGTCTTGGAATGCGTTTTTGAGTGTTTCGCTGGCGTTTTTTTGTTGTTGTTGCAGATGAGCGTTGATGATGCGAATGAAGACGACGAAAGAGAGCAGGAGAAAACGTTCGTTCGATGCGTGAACGAGGGTTAAATAAACTCGAAGCTCTCTTCTTTTTGTGCGGTGCCCCGAGATTTCTCCTTTTCATATGGCTCGTCGTCGACCGGGGTTTTCACAGCGCCGCCCTCCTGTTGTTGCTGTTGCTGCTGTTGGAGGCGATCCTTTTCTTTGCATTTGTCGATTTGTTTCTGGCTCGTTTGGCAGCATTTCGCAAAGTGTCCCTTTTTCGCGCACTTGGTGCATTTGGCATCGCGTGCGGGACACCCGCCGAGATTATGTGCAGGTTTCTTCCCGCACCGTCCGCAGGTAGCGGTAGCGTCGTTACTGCTTCCACTCGGTGGAGTTGCCGATGACGTGGACGAGCGTCCTTTTACGGCGTTAGCGTGTTTCACACGTTTGATATTCTCAGCATGGATGATTATGGCTTTGGCTTTCTCCAACGTGAGATTTTCCTCCATTTGTAGCGCCTCCGAGCACTTTTTATCTCGAATGCCAACGACGAGCCGGTCACGGATGAGTTCGGCCTCCATCTCGCCGTAGTTACAGCCACGCGCAAGTTTACAAACGGCGGCAATGTAGGCGTCCACTGGCTCTCCGTCGCGTTGCACGCGCAGGTTGAATCTCGCCCGCTCGAAGACGACGTTCGTGCGCGACTGAAAGTACGCTTCGATGGCACGTACGAGTTGCTCGTAGCTGGTGAACGCTTCCTCGGATTGTTGCATCTCTTCGAGGATGCGCGTACTGCGTGGACCCATGTGCAGCAGGAGTGAGGAGGTTTGCACGCGAGCGTCGGACGTGTCCAGCTTGGTGGCACGTCGATAGCGCTCAAAGTGTGCTATCCAATCAGGCCAATCCTCCTTGGCGAATGAGAAGGCCGTGGGTGTTGGTGCGGCAACCTCGACGACGGTCTCCACCTGCAGGAAGCCGTCAGACGCCATCGCAAGACGAATGATTTCCAAGCAGTCAGGCCGGAGAGAGGCGCCTCCACCACAGCGCAGCACTTCACTAATCTACCCACACCTCCCTTTAACGTGTTTATGCACACCTTCTGAGACGTCGTTGTCAAAACCACCGCCGCCGCCACCCGAACAACCAAACCAAACCACCCTCCCTCTACCCACCACAACTGTCCAACCGCTGCGTTGTCGTAGTGTTGGCCTAGGTCGGGGATGACGCCTTTGCGCCGCGCATCACAACCCCCTGTGCGCGACCGGCTGGCGAATGTCGAATGGTGACCTAGTTGAACATCCCCCGACGGTGACCCAGACAAAGCAGGCGCGACCTAATTACGAACAAATTCCGCTCTTTTCAAAAAATGCTGGTCATCTTACATTATCATCTAAAGAATGCCATTATTACAACTTCTAAGCAAATAATCCTGCAGTAACTGCAAGTTTTGTAGTTTTTCGTGAAATTATAAGAAAATGATTTTCTTTTAATTGGCTCCCTTGAAATTGATTGCAGGTGCCTCCCTCTTTAGAGTGAACTAATAACAAAGCACTTAAGATGGATATATTTACTTGAAAGAAATATGTTTAGAACATACTCGCAAAATGAATCCTCTCAAAACAATTAATAGCAATTTATCCGTTCGTTCATTGTTGCAAAATCACACAATTGAAGTGGCATGTTAGTTTGACACAACAGTATTTTTTTTTCTCAATTGCAAAGGTGTCTCCGTTTACAAACATCAGCTCCAATAGAATACAACATTACAGAAATCTGCTTCTCGAAGCTTGTACCATCTCTAAATGACAAGTTCAACTTGGAATTACAAATACCGTGGACAAACCGAATGATTCAAATTTTCAGATATCTATATCACAAACGAAATTTTGCTCCACGGAAATTTAGGATAAAAATCATACGACTAGATAGAAATCAATAAAAAAATGTTATTCCTCCCTGTCGTCCTTTGCACATATATAACCAGTCCTATTCCTCACATCGAGACATACTCCCTTGTTATCACAAGGGAAATTACACAATTTCCAAAACACTCGCCACCAAAAAATCGTACAACTATACAAAATGATGCACCTTCCTGATATGAGATACATATGATAAAGTTGCAAAAAGCGCCAATTGCAACAACAAATTTCAATATAAAAACATTACCTACATTATTAGACCAATATCAGATCGGTTAGTAGTAGTAGTATAACACTCCCTTCGCTACACTGCGTAATTAATTAACAATTGCTGGCGAAAGATTTCGTCTGATGCTTATTTTTGGAATGCGATTAGTCAGTGTGGTTCTTTGCCTAAAACGTTTAAAAACTAGTCGAATACAATTAGAATGTATTCGGAAAGAGTATCTATCAGTAATACTCGTTATCACTGCCGTCAAAACTGCCGGCATCATCAGCAGCAGTAGCCGCCGTCGTCGCAGCGGCAGCCACAGCCGTGGCGTGCACCGACGCCGCCATCGTCGCATAATACGGCTCTCTGGTAGTCTGTTGTCGTTTCGTGCTGCTGAGAAAAGACTCGTGCGAATTCGATTGGTGAACTAAAACATTATTTACCATTATCAAAACATATAAAGTTTCGAAAACAATGAACAAAAAAAAAACAGGGAAGAGTAAAACACAAAATAAAGCAAACATGTAATTTGACAAATACTAGGATTTCATATTGCATTCTAGGATTTCCATTTCAAATATGACAATTTTTTATTGAATCAAATTGGGGAGTCGATGGTTCAAGGGGGCAGTGTAGTCAAGAATGAGTTGAGGAAATTACTGTAAGCTGCACTTGTTATCATCATGTTTTTTTACCCTCTTAGTCGACAACTTTGAGTTGCTGGGCCGTGGCGATGGCAGCACCTTCGTCGTTTCGCTGGGCGCCTCCTCGCTGGGGGCATCCTCCGACCAGGTCGAAGACGTTTCCAAGCTCTCCAGCGAGTTAGCGTTAATCGACTCACAGCCCGAATCAGATCCAGAGTCGCTGACTCTACATGTACTAGTCGACGGCAGAGTCTCTTCTTCGGTCGCCGAACCACCAGAAGTCACGGTAGCAGTGACTGGCTTTTGTTTCTTCGCCAACTGCTCTATCAAACGGCGTGCAATCGCCTTCGCTTCGGTGGAGAGATTCAAACCTTCGCTCAGATCGACCATCTCCTGATAGGTATAACGTTGTATTTTGTCCTGAGCGTAACGCACGACTGAGAGGAGTTTATCGTTCATTTCTTCGCCTTCTGCTGTCTTTTGAGGATGTTCTTTGCTTATTACTGGGGTAGTCGTCGAAGTTATTTTTGGTAATCTTTCCGTTAGAGTTGAAGTTGTTGGCGTGGTTGTTGCAGAAGTCGTAGGAGAATTTGTTGAACAAGTTGCACCAGTTTTTGAAGTGGTTATAGAACCACTTGTCGTTGCAGAAGGTGTCTTTAAAGAGGCAAGTGCTTCATTACTTTTAGTTTTTCGTGTGGATTTCGCAAACAACGCAGTAAAATCAACAATAGCTGCAGAATCACGTAAAAGTGGGGCCTTACAAGTGTCGCCTGGGCGATGCTTAAGCAAACTGGTAGGTATATCGTTGAGGGTGAGTCCACTACGTTGGAGTTTAAGTTGTTTAACGCACGAAGAGCCTGCCGAAACGCTGGATACACTCGATACACTGCTATTCGTACTGCTGGAAACACTATTTGGATTGGAACTACTTCTAGAAGATGAATGTCCTACACGGGTTGCCGAAGGTGGTCCTGGCAAGAACGGTGTCGCCAACGTTGCAATTCCTCCTGGGGGCAAAGTCATTAGCATATCTTTATCAGACTTTACCAACATTTTCTCTTCCTTTTCTTCGCCTTCTTTGTTTTCTCTTTCATCCCGTTGACGAGCATCTTTCTGTGTTTTACTTTCGTTATCCTCAGTACCGCCTTGTATTTCTTGCGTCTTACATAATCTTTGAGTTGACGTTGTAAACTCAGGCGGTGATATAGGAATATCGATAATCTTCGGCGTCGACGCTAGATTCGTACACGAGTTGACACACACCAGACTCAAACCTTCATCCATCGGCAACTCCAAGGTAAAGTCATCGGCATCCTGCACACCACAGCACGCTGTATCCTCATCCCCGTCGACGTTCGTATTGTCCTCACACCAAATTATATCCTTTGTCGGACACTCGCTCTCGCTTTCATCCTCATCAGCCGATTGCAAATCCTGCGGCATTTTAATGCAGCCATCGTCAAACGTCACCTTGGGCCAAGTCACATCAACGTCGATATGCGACGATACATTCCCGATACCTCCTCCCACCTCAGCGTCATCCTCTTCATCAGCATCCAAAAAATCATCGGGAAAATTCAACGGATCCAGACAATCCAGCCCGATATCGAGCACATCCTTCTGCTTATCCTCGTCACATTGCTTGGCAACAGCTCGACCGGCGGCACGTCGCAGCTTCTCGGCCTCGCACATCTCGTTCAAAAGACACTTGGTCAACGACGTCGCGGCCGCCTGATTCTTCAGCTTCTCCGGAGGCGCTCCAGCAGTTTGACCCTCACTTCGGCCAATTTCCAGCGACATCCTCGTTTTCTTAATTGCGCCTTCACCAACGTACACACGTGGTTCGTTTACCAATAGATTCTCGAGTGGTATCAGAGCATCCAGCTCATCATCGCCTTCACGGGCATCACCTTCTTGCCTATAACCATTTGTTGACGTATAAACATCTTCTGAATTGTCCTCACATCTTCGATTTGCAAAATACGTCATCGAAAACGTCTCTTGAAAGTCAAACCGAGTAATTAGGACGCAATCTTTACAAACGTACTTGCAGCTGCAGTATGACTTGGTTTCCGAGCTGGAAGCACCACCAGGTGTACCATAATAGTCGTAGTTCATGTCACCATTGCTTAAGCCGCCATCAGAAGATGTAGTCGACATCAGCTCGGGGTCGGTACCGGTGGAAACAGTTGTCTCGCAAAGAGAAAACGAAGCGAAGCACAACGTTGGTGTTGGTGCCTCGACAGCAGGTGGTGCATATTGTGGCAGGCCATTTGTAACCGCATCTTTGTCTTTTGCAATTTCTTGTCGGTTTTGAAGTGGAGACAATTCGTGTTTTTCCTCAATTGCCACTTCCTGTTCATTTGCAACATTTATTGTTCTGGTAGTCTCGTGAAACTGTTGAATATTGCGAAACGACTCCTTACTATTCAGGCTCAAATTCAAGCTCAACTCGGAGGTGGTTTCTTCGACTGTAGAACCTACCGAGCACGATGTGCATGACGTACAATGCGATGAATGCGAATGTATCTCTTGCTCTTCGATACCATCGCCGGAAGTACCGACTGAAAGTCGAGGACATGAAGCACTCTGTTTCTTGCGTTTGGCATATTGCTCAATATAAGTCTTCTGGATATCGTCAACAGACACATCATACTTGCTAGATACACGTGCCATTTTCAATGCGATCATCTTGTAGCCATCAATCAGCTTGCGATAGGTAGCCTCCTTCAGGTAATGCTGCTCATTGTTCTCCTCGCCGCTGCTGTCTTCCTCGCGTCCCCCATTTACACCATTTCCTCTACCGCCGCCATTACGACCACCGCCCAGATTACGACCGCCGCCGGAGTTGTTACCGACGCACGCGTCTGCCCCAGAGAGCGCCATCTCGGAGTAGCTGCGATGCAGCACATGGCCTCGTTGTTGTTTCAACGTGGATACGTCAAACTCCTCCCTGTCATAGTTTTCAACGAGAATCAGATGCTTGTCGGTTGTCTCTGCGCCACCGCCGCCGGTGACGATGGCACGAAGGTTGCGGTGGCCAGAGTATTTCATCGACAACTGCAAAGGCGGCACGAGCTGTGCATAGTGATTGTTGCGATGGCGATGATGTGCTGTCGCATGTCTGGAGGGCTCGCTGTGTGTCGATGCTGTTGCTTCCAGCAGTAATTCGTCGGGATTACGCAGCAGAGACAGTTCTGTTTGTGTCGACAACGGCGCCACCGAGAGGTATGTACGACCAGCGGATATACCCATTGCATGACGAAGAATGAGTTGGGCAGCTTTTTAGAGGAGGAAAGGAGTATTTAGGATTTTTAAAGTGTTATTTAAGGAATTTGTGGTTCATTATGGAATTCTTAAAAGATTATAAAAGTTGTTTCTATGGTGTCAGAATAAGAGCCACTCGTGGCTTCGCTTTAGCCTTGTCTGGGCAACATATTTAAAATGAGGCAACTCGAAGAATCAACCTATCTCCATTGGCCAGAAAAGGCGAAACTCGAAGCAACGCATCGTTCTCAGTGTGAAGTGAATCAACAAAGAACCAAAAAAGTTTCAAATAATTGTTAGCTTTCACTTTACATGATATTTCATCATTTTTTATTTGAAATAGACAAAATTAATAAAGAATCAAACTTAAAAGGACCAAGTAAATCATCCAAATTGATAATGTCTCAAATAAATAGAAAATAAAACTTACATACCTTTAATATGCGCATTGTCCCCAGTGATCTCCGAAGGATGGTGAGCGAGGATAATCGCCAAGCACTGGGCGACGCAGGCGTTAGGGGCACAATACAAAGCTGGTGTCAATCCATTATTATCCGTCGCAATCACGGATGCACCTTTCCGTATCAATTCGGCGGTAACCTCGACGAGACCGTTTCGGGCAGATAGATGCAAGGCACTAAAAGTTGTACCCAATAAAACAAATGGTGCAAAATACATTGGAACCGTTTGATATAGAAAAAAAAACAATGGAGATAACTTTAAAGACTTACGTTTTCTTTTCGTTATCAGCCATATTAATAACGTCAGCATCGCTGATGTACTCCAGCAACAGGAGAGCAGTGTGATTATGCTTCCGCATGCACGCCACGTGTAGTGCCGTACAACCGTTGACATCCGCGGCACGTAAATCGGCCTTGTGCACCAACAGTAAATCAATCACTTGACTCTGGCCATTCTGCGCCGCTGAAATCAACGGCGTTCGTCCCAACTCATCTCGCGCCTCCACTTCGCCACCGTTGTTATCAAGAAGAAAACGTACACATTCAGCGTGGCCATGCCAGGCGGCTAAATGAAGCGGTGTCCGGGCACGTGTGTCCCTCGACGTTAAACACTCAATCCCGAATTTCCCGTGGAGAAGTTCCAAACATCGATCAGAACCAGTAAATCTATTATATCAGTTAAAACAAATTTTGAATTTTCCCATTATATAGATTTCGGTTACCGACACTTGGCAAAGTTCTAAACCAAATAGGTTTAAAACTAGGCTAATTAACTATTACAGATTTCATTATTAGTGAAATTTGGCAAGTTTCAAACCCGGGGGTTCGGAAGTCAACTTATAAAATATTACAGATTTCTATCTTATCATCATAATCTAGGTTCAAACGAACTTAAATTCATGTATATGTTTGAAACTTTGCCTTTTCGTTTTCAATTGAAATAGAAAACAAAACTTACGCAGCACAATGAACAGGTGTAAATGCATTCCCCTCCAACTTGGTGAAAATATTCCGCTGCAGTAGAAAATCCAAGCAGCTCGCATTCCCATAGTAACAAGCCCAGTGCAGGACACTGAACCCATTCTTATCCAATGCCAGCACTTCTGCCTCGTCAACATTCTGCATCAACTTCTGCAAACACTTCAAATGACCACAGGCTGCTGCCAAATGCAGCACCGTCTTCCCATTTACATCCGGTTCGGCCAGCTTCGACCCACATCCAATCAGCAACTGCACCACATTCGTCTGATCGGTGACAACCGCTCGAAATAGCGGCGAGTGCAGATCAGCGTCCACTACATTCGGATCTGAATTACTCTTCAGTAGCGTCAGCGCACAATCCTGATGCGCCCCAGACACAGCCAACATCAACGCCGTCCTCTCATACTTATCGCGCTTGTCAATGATCGTTTTCACCTCAGCATTATCCACCAATAGGGCAAGGCAATGCAGGTGGCCATTCTTCGCACTGTGATGGACCGGCGACATGCCGGCAACATCATCGCAGATCGCCACCTTCGCTCCGTAACGCAGCAGCATCTGCACGTTGGGCGTGTGTCCCTCTCTAGCCGCAATCAACAGTGGCGTATACCCATGCTGGGTTTTGATATTCGTCTCGGGAAAATACGGAATAATCGACCGCAAAATGTTTAGCTCAGCATGTCTGGCGGCTAAATGCAGAGGAGTCGTCTCCGGCATACCAGTCTCTAAGAAGTTGACATTTTTCCCAACAGTTTTCAGCAGGAGATCCAAGGCAGTGCGATTACTTCCATTCACAGCATAATGTATCGGACTAAACCCTTTACCATCTTTTAATAAAGGATCCGCTTTGTGTTGCAGGAGGTATTCAACGCATTTACTTTCAATATCATAAGCGGCAGCAAGATGTAAAGCACTGCAACCCTCTGTATCGACAGTATTCACCACCGAACCAATCCCAACAAGGGTATACACACAATTATAATGCCCTCTAACGGCGGCGTAATGCAGTGCAGTGCGGCCAATAGTATCCTGCAGCTTAAAATCGCCTCCGCGTGACACCAATAAGTCTAAACACTCGACGCTACCTTTATACGCAGCACAATGTATCGGCGTCCTACCGTTATCGTCCACCACGTTCAAATCCACTGCTCTCTGCAGCAGTTTACGGCAAACTTCCACAAAGCCGGATAGGCAACACACATGCAACGCAGTCCTGCCTTCATAACCTCGTTTTGCAGCGTCCGCGCCAAAGTCCAACAGCGTCGCCGTGAGTATATCATGGCCATACTGTGCGGCTATATGCAGAGCAGTATCACCGTTCTTGTCAGCACAATCGACGACTGCGCCCTTGTCAATCAATCGCTTGCTACGCGTAAATCGACCGTAGATGGCGGTCATGTGCAGTGGCGTACGGCCATCGGCACTTTGCTTATTGATATCAATCTTTTCCTGCTCGAGCAGGAAGGCTAGACAGCCGGCGCCTTCTGTACTCACCGCAGCGACGTGCAAAGGTGTTTGGCCTTTATAGTTAACCGCCTCGAGGTTGGCGTTGTGCTGCAGGAGGAGTTGGCAGATGGAGAGGTGGCCATTGAGACAGGCAATGTGCAACGGTGTGTTGCCGTATGCGTTTTGCGCGTTTACATCGGCGCCTGTGTTTAGGAGGAGGCTGGCGACGTAGACAAAACCGGTGAAGACGGCCGCATGCAATGGTGTATACTGATTGCGATCCTTGACGTTGATGTCGGCGCCACGCTGGATGAGTATGCTGACGGTGTCGTCGTGACCAAGTACGGCAGCCCAATGAATTGGCCTAAAATATATTACATTTATTAAGAATATCCGAGCGCCGAATTATAAAATACTCATAAATTCAAATGAAAACATATTTATACCAAATTACACCAAGCGTAGAGGCCAATAACAATTCTAGATTTGAAGCTCAGTACTCACCGACAATCTTTTTTATCACAGGCATTAATAATACTCCCCTTCGAGAGCAGCAGCTCGACGACCTCGTTGTGTCCGTTCAGAGCAGCGTGATGCAGGGCGGTGCAGCCGAGCCGGTCCGTCACGTTGACGTTGGTGATGTGCGCCAGCAGGTGGCGAATACTACCCACAGCATTATTTGCAGCAGCAATATGCAACGGCGTCTGCCACTGACGATCGCGTGCTGTCGTGTCGGCTTTGTGTTGCAGGAGGAGTTCAACAATATCCTAAAAAGCAGCAAATCAATTAGAATTCTAACATGTTTGTTGCTTATTAGCCTAGTAGTCACAACCATGTGGACTTTACAAGATCTGCATTCGATTTTGATATAAGCAATTATGAAGGAAGTAAGGAATAATATTGCACCGACACATACTTGGCAGGAACTGTCCAATTAGATTCTAAGCAGTTTTTGAGAAATGAAAGAGTACTTACATCAGCGCAAACTCCACAAGCACGATGCAACGGCGTCAACCAGCTGGAGTCTTTCGTGTTAACCCGTGCACCCTGCTCGAGAAGCAAAACAGCCAGCTCCTTATCGCCGACGTACGCAGCCGCGTGCAGCGGGCTACGCTTATCGGCATCTTGATAGTTGACATCTGGCTTCGACTCCAACAGCGCGCGTACGTCCCCAATGTCAGCATTGAAGATGGCTTGAATTAACAGCGGCTACAAAATACATATTCATATGCTATTAAGCGAAAGCAATGGTAATCGCTGAAAAACGTTTATACAATATCATTAAAAAATTACTAGTACCAATATAATTTGAACATACAAAACATGCATGCATTATTGTTTGACTATAACGTATTTCGAGGTTACGAACAAATGTTGGCAAAATTAATAATATTAAAGTGCTTCAAAACCATACCTGCTCCTTTAATTTTAACATAACCATTATACGCCAAAATCGCCAAAATCATTAGAATTTTTGATTGCCACAAGCCGTCGTCGATGAGGAGAAGAAACGTGTGTGTATGCTATTGCTGGCGTATTTTAGGCTGCCTGCTCCTGGATGGTGCAAAACGGCGACGACGACCTCGACGACGGCAGCGATGGAGATGGCGCACATTGAGAGTGTAAACACGCGACGCACGCACAAGCACGCACAGCCGAAGGAGACTTTGCGTTGAGAGCAATTGGAGAAAGTCAAGAGAGGAGAGAGGACGGAAGTGAGGAAGGACACGCAATGCACCGCACCAACTAAAAATAAAAAACAAAACCGTCGTCTTTTGCAGCCCACCGTTTTTGCTCCGATGCACTGCACTGCACAACACACGTAAACAAAATTCCGAAAACCAACCTGGCACGTTACCTTGTCGTCGTCTCTGGGGCCGCGTTGCGCGGCGACGCGACCTGCAGCGATGAACGCCTCTAGTATTGCTCGCTTCACGACTTTCACCAAACTTGAACTAAATCATAAATCATCTATTGAGTGACCCAAACGTCACTAAACCCACACTTTTGTAAAATTCACACACACACACACACACACCAATCGGAACACAGTGGATAACCCTTGCATGGATCATCAATATACACATTTGGATCTGTCAAATCCGGTGAAAGACAGAAAACTGTAAAAAATACTCTTGCATCACATCTATAATAACTATAATAGTTTACATGCTATTAAGAATGTATTTAGTAATGTATAAAGTTAATGTATTTAAATAGTTATGACATGTTTTGAGAATTTATCTGTAAATTTATTCTGAATTTATTGTTGAAATTTATTGTTGAAATTTATTTGAATTTAATTCTATTCTCTAACAGATGTCGCTCTCACTCTGATAGCAGAATTTGAAACAATCTTTACTGTTCTCTATAATTTATTTTGTTGGTATAATGCAAATATTGAACAAGACTTTCAGGCTTAATTCACTTGATTGATACATGTGAATTTATTAGTAAAAACGTTTGGATTTTAAAAATCTTGTTAATAAAAGTAGCATATCATTGTCATTACTTGTTGTGCCAGCTGCTAATGAGGTCGCCACATAGCAACTCGGATAATCCTCGGAACTGTTCGTAAAACACGAACATACGTTGTAACAGTTCGGAAAACACGAACTTACATCGGAAGTGTTCGGAAACTACGAATATTTGCGACCATATATCGGCCATCTTTGCGATTCGTTTTTCGGCAGTCGTCGATCACCTGTTGTCCGTCTTGCACGTACTTCGTAGTCGTACTGTCTCTTCGATACAACGGTGTCTGTGTACATTTAGACGTAGTGAGTGCAGTGTTTTTCATCGTCATCCACATAGTGTTGTCGTCGCTCACACCATAGACAATCTAAAAGTGTACGCCTCCTTACGGGCATTGTGTTCAGGGCCCAGTAGTGTTGTTTGCAAATAGAGCACGTACGATGAGCGCAAGTGCGTCGCTCAAGGACAGCGCGTGCTGCTGCCACCATCGCAGTGTACCAACTCCGCTCTAGGACTTCCTCGTAAAAAACGAAGACACCAACCGGGGAGTAGCACCAGAGAAGGCATCGTCGAGGGGCGAGAATGGGCGCTAAAGACTCGAAACGGACCTGCCTCGGCTACGACGATGCCGTCAAACGCAGTAAGTTATTATCCGCGCAATTATCTAATCTGTATTGCTTCCGCGCAAGCGAAACGGCACGCTTTTTCCTGCTACTCGCACCGGCGGTGCAATCAAATGCATCCTGTGAGCAAAAACCTCAAAATGCCAGGCCTGAAAATATCTAGGAAAATCAACGGTGGGGACACATTAATTGTCACCAACATACAAACGGCCAATCCCAATTGTATTCGTCTAATTGGACTCTAGTAAACTAAAACGGAGGGCGATAAAGCACTCTGAGCGATAGATAACGCCACTGCTCCTATGTTCTGCTGTGATAAATCTAGACATCACATGATGACAATGCGTTCTCGAGTGATTAATTAATTTTTGTGTGTTGTACATGCAATAATGAATTTTCTACATGTCACACGTTTTGTAATACTTTTTTTACCAATCGGATCGCTGTGCAAAACGCTAATTGCCAACGTTTGCACGTCAATTGCACATAAATTGAAAATTACACATGTTGCATGCTTTTTTTCCTGCTACTATTTTGCAGTTGCAGTTATAATAACGTCAGTCCATTTTTTTATTCGAGTCATTCTGGTTTTGCGTCTATATGTACATAAATTTTGTTTTAACAAAAGCCAAACACACTTTTGCTAAAACAAGAAATAAAATTTGTTTTGTTCAATTTTTGTCTGAAAAACATGGCGGGGTGAATTACTAACACACAAGGCCAACAACTTGCCTGGTAATAATAAGCGTGATTTTTGGATGTTATGCTAGGTTTAGTGATGAAATGTTAATTTTCTCTGCGTTTTTAGTGTCCGACGCTGAGTTTAAACGCGTCTGCGAAGCCTTCAAGAGGTTGACAGGAGGCAAGGCGTTGCTCTCGCAGTACTCGTTTGTGCAGTACGTACTCGGCGATGGCGTACCAGCGAGCATCGCCGACTCGTTATACACGGCCTGTGGGGGAAGTACACGTGGTATTCATCTGCGAGATTTACTCTGTGGACTCGTCCTGCTCACTAAAGGCACAAAAGATGAAAAAATCAAGTGAGTTATTCCTTAGACAATATTTTACACCAACGTCAGGAAAAATAATGGGGTATAATTCTTGTTTATGTAGATTTTTATGGAATTTGTATTCGAATGATGCCTGTACGCAAATCACCAAAGCCGATTTCGTTCAAGCGCTACAGGCGGAGGGTACGTTGAGTCCTCTCCAGCAGCCGCACCGTGCCAGCGAGTTGGGTGGAGGAGCTTTGGTGAGTTTGTTTGGCGGTGGCAACGAACGGGTGTCGTACGAGCAGTTTCGTGACTGGATCGTGCGTTACGAAGAGGCAACTGTGTTATCGAAGTGGTTGTTGACATCGACGGGCGTTTCGCTCAGCTCCGAATTGGAGACGCCGACCTTCTATCAGTCGCTCGCTGGCGTTACGCACCTGGAGGAGAGGGATATTTGCGAATTGGAGAAGTGCTTCTGGTCGTTGCAGGGCACTTCGCCGACGGGGCAGTTGGATTTGAATGCGTTTATGACGCTTGTGAGT
The DNA here is from genome assembly GCA_027575185.1 of Mimaenictus wilsoni. Classification (NCBI taxonomy): domain Eukaryota; kingdom Metazoa; phylum Arthropoda; class Insecta; order Coleoptera; family Staphylinidae; genus Mimaenictus; species Mimaenictus wilsoni. The sequence continues at coordinate 7,923 of JAODAC010083926.1, read as the reverse complement.
CCGCCTGTACCAACTAGTGCATGTACTGGGTAAGCTTTTTTTGCATTAATCCCATTTTTTTCCCTTTTTTATTCGCCTTTTTGTTTTTATCTTATTTAGTGTCACTATTTAAATTTCTATTGTATTTTTTGCATTGAAAATGATGAAAATGTCTTATAGGTTATTTCTTGCTCTCGATGTAAATCGTGATGGACACATTGATTTCAAGGAGCTCTGCTGTGGTATTTCGGCAGCGTGCCGTGGACCAGTCGCTGAAAGGACAAAATGTAAGTTGTTATTCAGTCAGTTTTTATTGATATATATTTTCGGGTAATTGTTGGAGTTTTTTTTTCGCTTTTCAGTCTGTTTCAAAATGTTTGATGTCGACCGCGACAATCAGCTCGACGCCAAAGAGTTTCAGCACATGATTGAAATCCTGCTGATGGTTATGAAGGAGCATCGCAATGTGATGTGTAACAAAAAGTCGCCACCTACGACGTCGGTGTCTGCGCCAGCAACCCTCGAGCGTCGCCTCTCCAACGAACAAAAGAACGAGAAATACTGTACAAAGGCGTTGGAGGTTTTACGCAAGCACCTCGACGAAAAAGGGTGCCTCCCCCAGGAAGAGTTTCTGGTTTGGTGCGTCGAACATAATGCGATGGTTGCACCTCTTTTGGAGTTGCTCTTTCAAGTGTGCCATGTCTCGTTGGGTCTTCGACCAAAGTGTCATCATGAACATGAAATTGGTAAGTCTTTCTTTTCACCTATCGTTGATTTGTTAAAAGATTTTATTCCTAGTTACTGGTTGGTTGGAACGTGAACAACATCGTGGCTATCGCGTCGGCCAGTTTTGGTACCTTATCGCCAACGATTGGTGGCAGACGTGGTTCACGCACACGACGGCGCCGAGAAACGGCCACGATTATTGCACGTGTCGTCCTAGCGACCTATCGCGATTTCCTTTGGATGTGGCCATCCCAGCCGAGGAAATGGTATGCGACGAGAGCTTCACGAGCAACTCCACCGACTACACGTCACATTCGAACGAATTCACCTCCAATTCGACGGACTCAATGGGCGATCTGCTCAGTCGTGGCGATAGCTGCAGCATCGCTTCCTCATCAGGTGTTTCTAGTAGTTCGGGCACGCTGTCGTCATCGAAGAGACATACGCCTGGACCCATAGATAACAATGCTCTAGTCTGCGACGCAATTACATCGAGCGGTGAGCGTGTTGTGCCGCTTACTGGTGAAGGTTCCCGCCTTCGTCGCGATACACCTCTGGTGCAAAGGAGAGACTTTGAACTCATTCCTGATTCGTTGTGGAAGGCATTAGCTTTGTGGTATGGCAGTCCGTTGCCGCTTCCAAGGCAGGTTATCAAACCCCCAGGCAGTAACGAGATGGAATTGGAGTTGTATCCGTTAAATTTGAAGATTTACCGACATCAAGGTCAACAAGGAGCTGGTAATACGCCAGCACAGACCACCTGGGCCACTGTGGGTGGTTATGGCGCGGCTGCGCTATCCTCGGCTGGGATTACAACGCCGCAGAGTACGGCGCCCAGGCGTTATCTCACCCACACCGCTGCATTTAGCCGCTTGTCCAATATTCGACAAGTTACCGAATTCCTCGCTGTACGTTTAGCTCTACGCCTCGAAGACGTTCGCCTGTGGCTCATCAAAGACAACGCGACGATCCTGCTCGAAGAAGACGTGGTCACATTGCAGGATCTGGGCATTATCGATTCGGATTCACTACTGCTGGAAGTGCGCAATAAAGATCTAACGTGGCCGGAGGAAATGGGCGCACTGGCGAGCGGCACGTCGAGCATACTCGCCGTACATCATCCGTCGGAACGAAGGCCTACAATTTCACTGCCACCTGGTGCTACCGGCCTGCACAATTTGGGGAATACGTGCTTTATGAACGCAGCGTTACAGGCGGTGAGTAATACACGCCCGCTGACACAGTATTTCCGACGGGACGCCCAGCTGTGCGAGTTGAACTGCACGAATCCACTGGGTACTAAGGGACAGGTGGCGAGAAGATATGCAGAACTGTGTAGAGAATTGTGGGCCGGCTCGACCAGATCAGTGGCGCCGTTGAAGCTACGCTGGTGTGTAGGTAAACATGCGCCAAATCTCGGCGGTGGTGGACAGCACGACTCGCAGGAGTTGTTGGCTTGGCTGTTGGATACACTACACGAGGACTTAAACAGAGTGCATCGAAAGCAGTACACAGAATTGAGAGATTCGGATGGCAGACCGGACACCATCGTCGCTGAGGAGGCATGGCAGCAGCATTTGGCTAGGGATCATTCGATTATTACGGATTTGTTTTATGGTCAGTTGAAAAGCAAGGTAATGTTGATATTTTTTCGTTTTCGCTATTTCGCGTTTTCTTTTTCTCTTTATTTCATTTATTAAATTTTTCTTTAGGTGACATGTCAAACATGTGGCCATGAATCAGTTCGTTTCGATGCCTTCAATCTGCTCAGTCTACCGCTGCCAATGGAGTCGTACACGTTGTGCGAAGTCCTCGTCGTACGACTCGACGGTGGCGTACCCATCAAGTATGGCATGCGTCTCAATTCGGAGGCGCGTTACACCGACCTCAAGAACGAATTGGAGCGACTTTCCAGTGTGTCAGCAAATCGGCTCCTCGTCGCTGAAGTCGCCGAGTCGAGGATACGCCAACTCTTGAAGGATAGTTCACGAATTAATCCAGCAAGTGCTACAGAGTTGTACGCATACGAACTGCATGCAACTGATAGTGGCCATCATCATCACCAAGAGCATGATACAGGTGAGACATGCATTATTTATGTGTATCATTTTTGTTAAAACTCAATTGGAAATTTGTGTTAAGTAAAACAATCAATTGTTTCCAGATGATATTAATATCAATTCATCAACGAACGGCACATCGTCTACAATGGTTATTGCCAACGACTGCGGCGGTGGTAATAGTGGAGGCGCAATCACAACGACGCGCAGTCCAGAGGTAAGAAGCAGGTCGGCATTATGCATGCCCAACATTCTGTGCTTTAAGGTACGCACTGTTTTTGTTATATTTATTTCCTCCTGGCCATACCACCCTCTTGCATCCAGACACCCGTCACCATCCGGTCGAAAAATCATTGCTCATGATAATATCGTTTGTGCTCAGCCAGGTAAACTTTGAATCGCCTTGTTTTCTTTGCTGGCTTTTTCCCCTAATATGTGTACATAAAGTCGCTTTTTTGGGTGATTTACTTGGTGATAAATACAGTTGTCTCCCACCATTTGAGCTGAGGGGCAAATAACTTTTCTGGGTAACTATCTGCGTAGGTTGGCATTTTACATTTGTACCGTTGTTATCACCTCGGTTGATGAAACCAGTTCGACATGGTCGTCGATTTGTTTGATAATGTTGTGTGCATGTGAATGTTTTCAGAATGCTCGTGCGAATAGCATCGATTTCACGGCGCGTCGTTTGTCGAATGCGATACACACGCGACGACCATTACATTCCAACGTCTACACAGGTATATTTATTGTTTAAATGTTTATAATGCTTGGTATTTAATGTCGAATTTAGATGTTCCAGTGAGGAGTCCTTCGTATTTGGTGGCTGTGCATCGCAAGTGTGTGCGGCAAGAGATATATTTCTTGTCGCAGCATAAATCGAAGCCGAGCTTGTTTGGTGTTCCGCTTCTACTTGGATGTAATCCACATAGCACGTGCCAGAGTATCTACGAAGCGGTCTGGGAGCAAGTGACTCGATTATTGAGTCCGTTGCCACAAAGTGATCAAACGAATCATGCAACAGATTGGTAAGTTGTATTTTTTTAATATTAGGCCAATATTCAATGATGAATCATTTAGCGATGATTCTTTGGGCTACGAATTCCCATTCACACTGCGTGCCGTCCTTGAAGGAGGACAGATTTGTGCATTGTGCCACTGGACGCAATTTTGCCGTGGCTGTCGCCTACCCTGTACAGACGAGCTTCTCTTCGACGTCTGTCGCGCTGGTCAGACGCTGATGTGCGTCGCAATCGACTGGGACCCAACGGCGTTGCATCTGCGCTATCAGTGCAGTCGTGAGAAAGTGTGGCGCGAGCATGAGTCGGTCGCTACCTGTCGTCGTGCTCACACTGAGCCCATCGACCTGGACCATTGTTTGAAGGCGTTTACCTCCGAAGAGCGCCTCGAAGCGAAGTACCACTGCAGTAACTGTAAGGATAGGCAACCAGCGACGAAGAAGCTGCAAATCTGGCGACTTCCGCCGATTCTCATCGTCCATCTCAAGCGCTTCGACTACGTCAACAGCAAATGGGTGAAGACGCAAAAGGTCGTTAATTTTCCCTTTAAGAATTTCGATCCGACTGGCTATTTGGCATCGGTGCCGCAGGAGACAATTTTGAGACATAAACAATTGCTGTATGACAAGCGGAAGAGTTGTGAAATTACGTCGGAGGCGGCGGCTGCGGAAACGATTGCTGAAGAGGACGATGGGGATGTTTTCGATGGTGCAGGCGAAGCAGGAAGTAGTGCTACGTTAATTGACGTTAATACTGCACAAACGTCGCCGGCGTGCAAGAAAGAAAAGACGATGCTCACGAAGCGACGACAACGGTTAGAGTCGACGAGTCTCATAAAAACACCGATAATCGATGAAGATTTGCAGGATTTCCATAAGCATCAACTCATTGAAGGAGCCGATGCCTTCGACTTGAATTATCAACTCTACGCTGTTGTGGTAAATGCATTCTTTTACAAATCGATGAAAATGTTTTTCATCAAAATTATGTCTAATTATTATGTTTAATTATTTTGTTCAGAGCCATTCAGGGATGTTAAATGGTGGGCATTACATCAGCTACGCCTGCAACCCCAACGGCAATTGGTACTGCTACAACGACTCCTCCTGCAGGGAGGTAGGCAATATTGATCTACTACCTGAAGGTGGTGACAGCAGCTCATTGCCGAAGATCGACACCAGCTCGGCCTACATCCTTTTCTATGAACGTGCCTGCTTGGACTACAGTCCATACTTTCCGGACGTTCAACAACAACTACAGCAGCAACAACAACAGCAATGTAACGGCACACTGCCAACGTCAATTGCCTCTGGAGGCGGTGGTGGCATCGTCAACGCAAGCCATATTGACGACGGGTTTGACGACAGCGAATCCGAGTTGCGCAAACAGTGCGTTGTGCAATAGTTTGTTCAAACTAAAAAATGAATGATGAAAAAAAGAAGGTAAACGGAAGAATTCATTAAGCTTGTGATAATTTACGATTAGTTTGTACACCAGGGCGGAAGGAAATAGTGTCGGTGATGGGGGATGGATTTCCAGTGTATCCTTGCATTAATTAGCCTTTTTCGAATCGATCGATTTTTGTATTTATTCGTCGGTGGTATTCGATTGTATTCACGAGAAGAAAAACATGTGCCTAAAATCTCTTCAACACTTAACATTAACACTTAAGCCGATGGCCCTAGGTTGAATTAGATCACATACACTACGTGTAGCTACCTGGTTTAGCTAGGTATTTGTATATCATTTCTAGTTGTATCTATCTAATTTCTGTGTCTAGCATAGCAGAGTTATATATTTTTATGATTATCAATCAATGCGAATATTGTGTGTTGGATATTCACACGCAAAACAACGTGTAGTTTATTTGTTTTGTTTGTTTTTGCTAACGGGGATGCAAAGCAAAGTCGTTTTGTGTGGAGAAGTAACAAAACGTACTCTTGATTGTTTGATTTTGTTTCGAGTTGTTTAATGCCATTTACTGTTAGTAGTTTTACAATTTGTTAATTAGTTTGTATGATATACTTTTGTGAGCGGGCGTGAAGAAGGTGTGAGATGAACCAAAGATAGTAGAAAATTGTAAGAGCGCATTTAAAACAACGTATGTAGTATGTCAGTATTTTTTGCGATTGTTTATGGTTGCTGTGCGCTAACAGACTGTGCGACACAGATTGCAATACGTATCAGGAGAATAATACTGTAAGCATATACATGGCAATATGAGCGTTGTACTGTTAGTGTTTATTGGGAGGGATGCAGCAGATGCACTTTTTTTTTTGTTTTGCTGTATTATGTAATTTGTTGGTGAACAATTTGGTACGTGCTGCGAGAATTGTAATAAATGCTTTAAATGAAATTCTTGTTTATCTGTACTTGTGAAAATGTTCTAGATCTCGGAAACATTTCCAAGATTTCTTCTTTACCTCAGAAAAAGATCCCTTCTTTTGTGTGACCGTTTTTGGCTTTATAGAAAAAAAAACAGAATAAATTTGATTATCTAATTTATAAACCATCAAACTGAGGATATTTTGAAACAAACCACAAAACAGTAGTTACCACTGAAAGCAATGACGGAGGTAGATCGTTCTTCGCGGAAGATCGTAAACTTGTTACCCTTCACACTCTAATTGGAACACTTTCAAACGTGTTTCTACGTATGTCAACCATTCATCAAATTTCACGTACATCCCGCTGATGATAGCTTATAATCGACATACGTCCATTGTTTACAGTTTTCTATACTTTCCTGAATTTCCACAAGTTTTCCATCCTTTGATCCATGGGGGATTGACTCAACAAGGAACTACTGGTCGTAAGTGGGGGAGGGGAAATGCGGGCAGAAATGCCGCGGCTCACAGCATCGGAGGTAATGGCGCACATACGTCAGTATCAGTGACATCTGTGTTTCAATGTTATCTCTGTAGAGCACCTGAAAAACTGTTTCCAACCCTGCCCGCCCGTGCTTATTGCATTACTTATATACCTTTCCCACTTTTCTCACACTTAACTCAGCATCGAACGCATGCGTGATAATATTGAAGCACATGGACACTGCTTTTGACGTATGTTCTTCACTATCTCAGACGCTGTGAGAGTAGCTAAAAAACTAACCATCGCCAACATGACGACTATGAGTCGCAGGTGGACTCCATGAAACTACTGTTGCACATACTGTTGACATGGTTGCATTATTTCGAAATTAGTTTCTTGAAACAACGCAAGCCGCGCTGCTCATAATATAAATAAACCCACAAGAGAGGGTCATCTTATAGTATCTGTGCTTTGATATTTCCTTACAAACTTCCTAGATTTGAAATATCAAAGAAAGTTGGGTGGCCTAGCATAAATCTTCACAAACTGGGAAAATAAACGAAACAACCAATGAAAAAAAAAGCAGCAGCGTGTAAAAACACGCCACAACCGCCGACGCCAGACATGCAAATGAAAGTGCTAAACGCAGCACGGCCGGCGCAACGGTGCATTGACATGAAATGAAGAGAGAGGAAAACCTGAAGCACATGCCACAATTGCGCGCTGGGAGCGCACTGTGGCGCGTCGCCGTCGTCGTCGTGGTCGACGGCTCGAAAACGGCCGTCACACATACAAACATATACGTTCACACAATTGCATGCCGCCTCTCTACCCTGCACTTTATAGAATTTTAAAGCCGATGGCCCCATCCGCGCAATAACAACCTTTGTACATCGCGTACCAAGCAACAATGTAGCTTTGCAACACTGCAACGATTTTTTTCATTTGCGTCCAGTTGCCTCCCATACTAAACGGTCGTTCTACTAACAAGTCAGGCATTTTGTAGGAAAGCCCTTGAAATTGTGCTTCTTATATTGTTTAACTTGTTTTCGTAATTGTGCAGAGCTCGGAGATACAGTTCTTCAAAAATTAATTTGTCTGAAAAGTAGAAAATGTTGTGGGTATTCAATTCAGGGACAATTTTCTGCTATACTAACCTAATTTACTATCAAGATATAAACTTTTAAAAGTATTTTGAAGTTCTAACCATTAACAGAAAATGTTTTGCAATTTCTTGGTGAGGATTGACTTTTCTGCTATACTATGACTTAATATATGACTTAATATATGACTAACTATATGACTTAATTGTAGATGAGGTTAGTATA
>JAODAC010083915.1:17233-42132 GCA_027575185.1 Mimaenictus wilsoni | reverse complement strand
TTGAAAAATATCCACTTTCAAAATGCAATTTTGGACCAATATTTGACTAGCTCCGATCGGGATGAAACTAACAGAGTATTATCTCAAATGGTTTATGCGTGTTTTCTCAAATTATTCGCTCTATAGCTTATATAGTTTCCGAGATATTTTGATTTTAAGATATTGAAAATTTTTCGCGTTCGGGAATGTACAAATCTCTCAATAGATTTTTCTTAATATGTTTTTGTATTCTTAATATATTCGTTCTGTATTTGTTTTTATATAAAATTACGTAGAATGGTTATTTTCTTAATAATTATGTGTAAATAGAGTAATGTAATGTTAATTACGTGATAAATTACTAAATATTAACAAATAGCAATTTTATTATACATTTATTCATAAATTTTATTTTATTTCGTCTGTCAGCTTTAAATATATGCATATTTTGGTGGTTTTTATTTGTTTTTATTGCAATGATTGCATCAGTCGGTATGTTTTAGTCAAATTTACACCAATTATTGCCGTGATTAGTATGTCCTAAGCTGATGAAACTTGTTTATTACTCTATGTTAATTATTTTTTTATTAGATTAGTGAGTGCTAAAGTTGTTAGTTTTTGGAAATTTTGGCAAGAAAATGGTTGCGTGATATTTTTGATGTTTTTGGAGTGTAAGTAATTATAAAACAGGCACAATTTGCATATGTAATGAATTTTGAAATTGTTACTAACAAAATGTGTAAGCATATAATGAAAATATTTAATTATTATTTTGATTTTATAATGCATAAAAATTGATTTTATATCGCTATTTTGAAATGATATAACTCAAAATGTTGATATGCTATTAGAATTTTGATTATTTAATGCTGTTGTAAGGTTAATTGAGAATCTTTGATACTATTCTTGTGGAATTATACCGAGTGTTACTGAAGATTCAATGAAAACGAGTTTAAATTTTTATTTTTCAATTTTAAAGATTGTTAAAACTAAAACTCTAGTTTGGAACGTTATTACTCAAAATGTTAATAAGATATTACAATTTTGAGTGCAGGAACTTGTTGTACTGTTCATTGAGAATCTCTGATACAATTTGTACGAAATTATACTGAGTGCTACGAAAAATATAATGAAAATTAGGTGACATGATTCCTTTTACAGAATTTGCAAAATATTAAAATGATAGCACCAGTTTGAAACGGTATTACTCAGAATTCTGATAAAATATTACAGATTTCTTTACTAAAGATTATTGCACACCACTTTGGAAATGCTCGATAAGATTTTTATATGATTATACCGAGTGATACGAAAAATATAGCGAAAATTAAATGGCATGATTCTTTACACAAAGTTTCAAAAATATCAACTGATAAGTCTAGTTTGAAACGTTATTACACAAATTTCTGATAAGGTATACCAATTCTGGTAGAGGTGCCTTCTTGTACGGTTAACTGAGAATATTTCATAAATTTTTTTATCAAATTATACCGAGGGAAACCGAATATGTAGAGAAAATTAGTCTAGATTATTATTTTTTACATATATTACTAAATGTTAAAATGACAACGCTAGTTTGAGGCGGTATTATTCAAAATTCTGATAACATATTACAATTTTCAACAGTAGGTACTATTGTACACCGTTTTGAGAGAATTATACTGAGTGATTTTGAAAATACAGAGAAAAATAGATGGCATGATTTTCTTTACGAAATTTTCAAGATGTTAAAATGAATACGTTAGTTTGAAACGTTATTTCTCGAATTCCTGATAAGGTATAACAATTCTCGTAAGGGTACCTTTTTGTACGGTTAACTGAGAATATTTGATACAATTTTTATGAAATTATACTTAGGGAAACTGAAGATGTGGAGAAAATTAGTCCAGATTATTATTTTTTAGATATATTACTTAATGTTAAAATGACAACGCTAGTTTGAGGCGGTATTATTCAAAATTATGATAAGATATTACAATTTTCAATAGTAGGTACTGTTGTACACCTTTTTGAGAGGCCTTGATACAATTTCCATAGAATTATACCGAGTGATTTGGAAAGTCCAGAGAAAATTAGAAAACAAAAATATTTTCGGAATTTATAAGATGTTAAAATGATTTTGTTAATTTGAAACGTTTTTTCTCGAATTCCTGCTAAGACATAACACTTTTGATAAGGTTGTCTTATCGTACGGTTAACTGAGAATGTTTGATGGAATTTTCATCAAATTACACCGAAAGATTTAGAAGATACAGCGAAAATTAAAAAAAATCTCTGAATGAAAATATTGATAACTTCCATTACAATCGACATAAAATTCCACTTATTGTTTAATTCTTACGTTTTAAAGCATGCCAACAACATGTAATCAGTGATATGCCTTTTGGAAATCGCTCAACTTACATTTCGTCCAAGTATCGTTACGTCAAACGACCCAAACGATCGCTTTCTGTTGTTTTGCATACAAATAAATCTAAACATATGTAAAACAAATGCATGTAATCAAGACAAACATTTGACATAGTAGTGCCCATATGGTATTGCGTTACGTATGACTATGAACGCTGCCTATCGTGTCAGGTTGTCGAGCGGTGGCTTATGGGAAAATTTCGATCAAATGCATCACGAATACAATTCAATCAAGTAGCGTGTAACCCGCGCAAGACACGGTGCACGATTGACCCCGTAAACCGGCGCGTACGGCGATCGCTGATTGCCGATTATATAATAATAGCAACCCAGTCACATTTTGCCTTTATCGGTACATATTGTAATGCGATTGTGCGATTGGCAAATACATAATTGTTACAATCGCTTCGCAGCGCATTGCAGCTAACGGTAGTCGAGTATGGGCGGAATAATATTCTACTTTAGGTTGTTATTACTCAGTACGTTGATGAGATATTACGATTTTGATTAGGGGGTATTGTTGTTCGGTTAACTGAGCATCTTTGATGAAATTTTTATTAAAATATACCGGGCGATGTGGAAGGTGCAGTGAAAATTAGAAGATATTAGTTGCTTTATCAATTTAAAGCATGTTGAGTAACTTTGAGTTCTTATATTTCGAAAAGTTGATGAGATACAACAATTTTGATTACAGGGTAATGTTTCTTGGTTAATTGAGTTTCTTTGGTGAAATTTGTATTAATATATATCAAATGATATTGGCAATACAGAGAAATTTAGATGAGTGTGTTCTCTTTTTTTGTTATTGTACGATGTTGAAATAATAACCGAATTTTGATTTCATACAGCTCCTAATTTTGATGATATATTATAATTTTTATTATTGCGTACTGTTGTTTGGTTAACTGAGCATCATTGATGAAATTTTTACTAAAATATACCAGGCGATGTGGAAGATGCAGTGAAAATTAGATGATATTAGTCGTTTTATTAATTTAAAGCATATTGAATAACTTTGGGTTGTTATATTTCAAAAATTTGAAGAGATATAACAATTATGATCAGAGGGTATTGTTGCTCAGTTAATTGAGTGTGTTTGGTGCGATGTTTACAAATATGCGCCGAGTGGTATGGAAAATACCGCGAAAATTAGATGAGATTGTTCTTTTATGATTTTATACAAAGTTGAAATAATAACCAAATTTTGATTTCTTATAACTGGAAACTTTGATGAGATATTATTTATTTTATTATTAAGTATTGTTGTGCGGTTTATTGAGCATTTTTGATAATTTTTTTTATAAAAATCTACCGAGTAATAAGAAGGATAGAAAGAAAATTAAATGTTGCTTTTTCTAGAATTAACAAATAGCAAAATATGTTGTGTTGACAAAATAACAATAAACAATAAACAACAATCCACTTTATTTTACATCATCATAAAAAAGGAAATTGACCGAAAACAGATTGTTGTGAACAAAACGTCGAAAGTAATCACAACATGCACATAAAACTCGTCAACAAATTGAATTATATCATTAAATATAAGTGAAAGCACCCTGTATATTAAGGTATATGAAGCAAATTGCTCCAAAATGTAATTATATGATCAGTAAACTGAATTTAAACATTTGGGATTAAATATAAATTAAATTCTTATCATGGTTCTATGTTAAAACGTATATAATATCAATTTTCCAACAGATTTTCTTTATATTAATTGCTGTAACTTTCACAATTATGAAGATACTTTCTCAATTCAAACGAAAATATGTACTTGATTAAATTATCTTCAGTATGGAACCTCATAACTTGTAATATATGTACAAGGTGTTGCAATAAATAGGCTCTGAACTAAATAATCCTGTTTTTACCAAGAAATAATCGGAGAAAAACATCCTAGATTGATAACCAACGACAAATTTTGCGTTGACACAATAACAACAAACAACAACCAAAAAACCACTTTATTTTACATCATCATAAAAAAGGAAATTGACCGAAAACAGATTGTTGTAAACAAAACGACGAAAGTAATCACGCCATGCACATAAAACTCATCAACAAATTGAATTATATCATTAAATATAAGTGAAAACACCCTGTATATTAAGGTATATGAAGAAAATTGCTCCAAAATGTAATTATATGATCAGTAAACTGAACTTAAACATTTGGGATTAAATCTAAAGTAAATTTTTATCAAGTTTCTACGTTAAAACGTATATAATATCAATTTTCCAACAGATTTTCTTTATATTAATTGCTGTAACTTTCACAATTATTAAGATACTTTCTCGATTCAAACGAAAATATGTACATTACTAAATTGTCTTCATTATGGAACCTCACAACTTGTAATATATATACAAAGTGCTGGAGTAAATTGGCTCTGAACTAAATAATGCTGTTTTTACCAAGAAATAATCGGAGAAAAACATTCTAGATTGATAACCAGCAACAAATTTTGCGATGACACAATAACAACGAAGAAAAAATAAAATCCACTTTATTTAAAGTCCTCATCAAATGTTAAATGACCGAAAACAGATTGTTGTCAACAAAACCTCGAAAATAATCACCACATGCACGTAAAAAAGCGCAACAACAAATTGAATTATGTGACTTAAGTCATTCGCTACGCTCGTGAAAACGATTATTCTTAATGAGCATCCTTAATATCCAAAGTCGTAACATTTGATTGTTTGCCCACTTCCGATGATGCTATGCAGCGCATCCCAACGCAGCGAGTTTTGCATTGAATTCAACTTTTACTCATCTGCATTGACGCAAATCGAGCATGCATACTTGTCGATCGTTAATCGCATATCATTCGATCGAAATTATGTTGGCAAACATGACGATGTTTGAACAGGTTGGTTGGTTTTGTGGTCTGCGACGATTCGTATCTGCTGCGATTACTTATTGCCTAATTATACGCAATTGCATATTAACGACTTTCGATTTAATTTGCGCATAATTGAGAGACGAAACGGTGGCACCGATGGCGGGATGGAAAAGGAGGGAAAACTAAGAAGGCTTTACTGGTTTCGCGATTACGATTTGTGATTGTCGAGGAGGCGCCATGGTGTCTTAAGTCGGCTTAATTTCTATTGGAAGGTAGTGTAATGTCATTCAATCGAATATGCCTGGAATTGTTGAAGAAATTGACATTTTTCGTTTGACTGCCTCTGAAAATTGGCTATTTTCTTTTTAATTGCTCCTTTCTGAACATAACTATCTCCTGTATGCGAATTTATTATATTTGGTTGATGATATTTATATTTGATTTATTCATAAATGGTTCAAACCAATTTTCTTAGAGAATGTTAAAAAAATGATATTGGCAATGCAGAGAAATTTAGATTAGTTTGTTGTTTTTTTTTTGTTATTGTACGATGTTGAAATAATAACCCAATTTTGATTTCTTACAGCTCCAATTTTTGATGATATATTATAATTTTTATTATTGCGTACTGTTGTTTGGTTAACTGAGCGTCGTTGATGAAATTTTTACTAAAATATACCGGGCGATGTGGAAGATACAGTGAAAATTAGATGATATTAGTCGTTTTATTAATTTAAAGCATATTGAATAACTTTGGGTTGTTATATTTCAAAAATTTGAAGAGATATACCAATTATGATCAAAGGGTATTGTTGCTCAGATAATTGAGTGTCTTTGGTGCGATTTTTATGAATATGCGCCGAGTGGTATGGAGAATACCGCGAAAATTAGATGAGATTGTTGTTTTATGATTTTATACAAAGTTGAAATAATAACCAAATTTTGATTTCTTATAACTGGTAACTTTGATGAAATATTATATATTTTATTATTAAGTATTGTTGTGCGGTTTATTGAGCATTTCTGATAATTTTTTTATAAAAATCTACCGACTAATAAGGAGGATAGAAAGAAAATTAAATGTTGCTTTTTTCTAGAATTAACAAATAGCAAAATATTTCGTGTTGACAAAATAACAATAAACAACAAACAAAAATCCACTTTATTTAACATTTAACGCCATGGTGTCTAAAGTCGGCTTAATTTCTATTGAAAGGAAGTGTAATTTCATTCAATCGAATATGCCTGGAATTGTTGAAGAAATTGACATTTTTCGTTTGACTGCCTCTGAAAATTGGCTATTTTCTTTTTAATTGCTCCTTTCTGAACATAACTATCTCCTGTATGCGAATTTATTATATTTGGTTGATGATATTTATATTTGATTTATTCATAAATGGTTCAAACCAATTTTCTTAGAGAATGTTAAAAAAAAATTCTCAAACTTTTAAAATCAAAATATCTCGAGAACAACATAATCGACCCCCAAATATTATTACATGTTTGGAATCTTTTTTTTTCTTTCAGAAAAGTGGATTAATTATTTTCAGAAGATTTTGAGATCTGTTGATTTTGAGCATTCAAATTTTATATGTTAGGTTGGATTTGGCAAATTACTCAGTACTTACAATTAGTAATGATTTTTTTTCCTAACTCATTCACACAACTACTATCATACAGTCGTGTTTGAACGACCCCAGACTAGCTAGCATTGACATATGAAAGAAGAACATGTAATCATTTAGCACAATTAATGAATTTACAAAGACATTAATTAATTGAAATTGAAATTTAACACGGAAAGAGAAAATTTGAGATTTGAGAAGATGCCGACCGGGTTCGAACCGGCGACCTTTGGGGTACCGGACCAACGTGCTACCAACGTCACGGAGACCCTGGGAATGAGTTAGGAACCTAAATCATTACTAAGTACTTGCTCTAAAATATGTTATTTAAATTTTACATGGACATGGACTTATGGGAAATGAGAAGAAAGGGTCATAACTCCTAAACTAATAATCGTAGGAACTTGAGCGTACTCTTAATCGATTTAGTTTTGATCACAGGAGGGTTGGAATAATTTAAACCATATCAAATTGACAAAAACGGCATCTCTGATTTTTTAATTTTTTTCTTCAAAACGCTATATCTTGGAAACTAATAATCGTAGCGACTTGAACTTAGTGTTAATCGATTCAGTGATAACCAAATTATAACAGGGGTATCTAAAAACTAGAAAAAAATCTAAGACACTAAAGAAATAGTGGGGGTTAAAGTGGTCCCAAGAATTTGAAAAATGATGAAGTCTCCACTTTGGAAGGCTATATCTCGGAAACTATATGAGCTACAGACCCCATATTTTGTGAGACAACGCAAAAACTATCTGAAATAATACCTTGTAAGTTTCATTCCGATCGAAGTTAGTCAAAACATTTGTCCAAAATTGCATTTTGAAAGTAGATATTTTTCAACATAACTCGAGAACGAAAATCGACCAACATATATTATGACATTTTCTGAATCAGCGCGATCCGCTATATAAGATAGCATAATTTGAGATCTATTTGAGAATGAATAGATAGAAAATTATGACGATATAATAAAATTTCGTCAAGGAGGGTACCCCTTAAAAAATTTCAAAACCTTAAAATCAAAATATCTCGGAAAGTGTATGAGCTATAGAGCCCATTTTTTGAGAAAACACGCAGAAACCATCTGAGAAAATACTCTGTTAGTTTCATCCCCATCCGGGCTAGCACGATCCGCTCTATGAGATAACATAGTTTGAATTCTACATGAGAATGAATAGATAGAAAATTATGACGATATAGCTAAATTTCGTCAAGGGGTTCCCTCTAAAAAAATCCCAAAATCTTAAAATCAAAATATCTCGAAACAAAATGTGGTCGTTTCAATTGATGTTTGCCTTTATTGTCTATTACATGTAACACATAATAAATATCGGAGTAGTGCACATAGTGTTCAAATTGCATGGATGGTGATTACGTAGACTTGACAGATAATTGCGGTTTATCGTTATATCGTCGGCTGCAGTTCGTTGTGCGTTGTGCATTATTCGCATACGTATGTAATCGTTCGTTCGTTTGCCCGTATGCAACGTGTAACAAGTTACGTTTGTTGAGTTAAGTCAAGTTAAACTTAAGGCAGGTTATGTGAATTTATGACTGGAGATAGATGAAGTCGACGAAAGTGCTTCCTTGTTCAAATTATATTTGAGTTTCACGGTGTTTTTTTTTTTACTCCTCTCATACGTCTGACTTAAGTATACTTAAAAAAGATATCGTATGATTACATATTACATTTATATATTTGACATTTCACAGTTTTATCGATTGTTGATATAACTTATGGAATATTTTGTTCGGACTTATTTATTGGATCACCCTGTATATGAATGTGTGTAATTTTTTATAGGTTATATTGAAGATAATTTAATTTCGAATATATCTACGTTTTGCTTGCAAGTATATCATCAAACATGTTAATGTTTAAGCGTGATTTGTGAGTAAAATCTATTTGAAAGATGATATACATTTGTTCAATATAGCATAACTCGGGAACTACAAATATTAAAGGAGGAACTCAAACTGCATTTTATTCACAAAACAATTATCTTTCGCATCACACTAATTGAATATTGATTTCATAACGAGTGTTAGAGTAAAATTCAAAGAATTAACGAATGTACTTTTATGATTAAATTTAGGATTTCAGAAATAATAGTTCAGAAAAATTAGTTTAGTCCATAAGAAGAAAAAAGTATTAGTTTCGGCAACATCATGTAGATAAACTTGTAGCTTTGACATCGTATATTGAAAATAATTCAATTAATAATAATTTGGCGTTTGAATAAAAGTGATATCTCTAAAATTGCAAAAGTTATAGCAATTTTTCTGCATAAAATCTATTCGAGAAATGATAAAACTTCGTTCATCATTGCATAACTCGTAAACTACAAATGCTAAAACAAAAATTCAAACTACATTGAATTATCTAAAACGTGCCTTTCTTATATCATTTGTTTAATATTAATATTATATAGGGTGTTGTCGGAAAACTCATTTAATTGTCTACGATGTGATCTGATTAATACTAAAGGAAAAACTCATACTGCATTTTATTAACAAAAAAAAATATTTTTCACATCACACTAATTGAAGGTTGTCTTTAAACGGGTTGTTAAACTAAAATTCAAAGAATTAACGAATGCACTTTTATGAATAATTTCGAATTTCAGAAATAATCATAGTTTAGTCCAAAAGAAAAAAGTATACACCGAAACTAACACAAGAAAAGATTATTCCAAATTTTCTACAACATCCTGTAGATGAATTTATACCTATGACATCTTATATTGAAGATATTGTATTTAGTAATAATTAGGAGTTTGAATAAAAGAGACAGCACGAAAATTTCAAAAGTTATATCAAGTTTTGTGCACAAAATCTATTCGAGAAATGACAAAACTTTGTTCAATGTTGCATAGTTCGTAAACTACAAATGCCAAAACAAAAATTCAAAATACATTGAATTAACTAAAAAATGCCTTTCTTATAACACTTGTGTAATGTTGATGTTATACAGGGTGTTGTCGGAAAACTCATTTAATTCTCTACGATGTGATCTAACTAATAGTAAAGGAAAAACTCAAACCGCATTTTATTAACAAAAAAATTATTGTTTACATCACACTAATTGAATGCTGCCTTTATACAATGCACTTTTATGATTAAATTACGAATTTCAGAAATAATCATTTTGTCCATAAGAAAAAAGTATACACAGAAAGTAAAACAAGAAAAGATTATTCCAAATTTTCTGCAACATCCTGTAGATACATTTATACCTTAGATATCTTATATTGAAGATAATTTAATTAATAATAATTTGGCGTTTGAATAAAAGAGTTAGCTCGAAAATTGCAAATGTTATAGCAAGTTTTCTGCATAAAATCTATTCGAGAAATAATAAAACTTTGTTCAATATTGCATAATTCGTAAACTGCAAATGCTGAAATAAAAATTCAAACTACATTGAATTAACTAAAAAAATGCCTTTCTTATAACACTTGTGTAATGTTGATATTATACAGGGTGTTGTCGGAAAACTCATTTAATGATCTATGATGTAATCTAATTAGTCATAAATTTCATCTGACTCTCCCATTGGATATAGTAAGATAACTAAATTTAAAGAATTGTAAATCAATCAATTCCATTGGCATACGTGGATAAAAACTCTTTTCGCACATAATTTCGCCGAAATTATACAATATTCGAATATGTAATGGTAATATAATTGTAAGGGAATATCAACGAATAAAGTAACAGCCGGCAGTCGAGAACACGCACGTTCTGTGTGCTGTTGAGATGAAAGTAAGACGAACACGTAATCAAATATAATTTCATATTTCATTACATATTATGTATGTCCACATATGATTATATTGAATTTACGTTTACAATCAAACAATACGATATTTTCAGGTAATTAAAATTGAATTAGATATAATTTGCCTATAGGGAAATAATTTCTAATGAAACAAATCTGTAGTAAAGAGCAAAATAAGTTTTAAGCTATTTTAAAAAGTCTTAAGTCACTTTTTTTCAACATTGATACATTTAAAAGTCTTGCTCGAATGTACAAGTTACTCGTACACATTCTGCGTATATTCGAATCACATTCCTTTCGGTGAGTGTTCAATTTGTGCATTGTTCGATTGTATTTAAATTGCAACCGACTTAAGTCGGTTAATTGTGGCTTAAATCCAGCTTAAATGCTTTCGCTGCGTTTTAGCATTTTCCATGTGTGAGTGGGCAAATTTTGCATGAGTTTGCGCAAACTGGTAACCGAGTTATTTAACAACTTACGACGATTACGATTTAAACATACTTATTGTTAATTAGCTGATTTTTGTCCTCCCATACTAGGAGAAAACTGAAATATTCTAAATTTGATAGTTGTTAAAAATATGCAAATAACTTTGTAGATACGTAAGTGGGAAACTTTTCAAAGTGATATACGGATAGTATGATATATATGTTATACAGTGGTGATAATATCATTCGAAAATTCTTTTCAGTTTCTGAGTTATAGGCAGTTAAAGTTTGTAAAAAAACATTCGATGTTCCATTTTGGTGATTATTTTGTTAATGGCATTGTAGCGTCGAAAATATTAGAGATATCTTTTTCATTCTTAACAACCAGAAAGTAGGATAAATTCTTGATATTTTTTTGAAAATTTCATTTAAATATCTTCAAAACTTTTAGAATTATAGACTTATCAATTATTAATTTCCAAACTATTTTAAAATCTAGGCAACTATAAATTGTTTATTATCTAAAATACTCTGTTGCTTCAAAAATATTAAATATAGCTTTCTCAAACTTGGTACCCAGACCCTATGTTAAATTACACAAATATTTCTGAAAGACCCGTTTTACTATTTTTACTACTCTGAAAGTTACGGACCTGTCAATTCAGAATATCAAAACTGAAACGCCTAAAAACATATTTTCTCAAAACCTAATATATCATCCAAAATATTAAAGATAATTTTTTTGATAAGTATTAAGCTTAAAGTAGGATACTTTACAGATAATTTCTTGAAGATTGCATTTAAAAATCTTTAGAACTTTTCGAGTTATGAACATATTAATTTTGTATTTCAAAATATGTTTACATCAAAACAAGTGCATACTTATGTAAAATGCTCGGAATCTTTAATAATATTATGGATAGCTGTCTCAAATACCCTGAAACTATGTTAAATTTGACATTAATATTTGAAAGTGCCGTTTTAATATCTTTATTAGGCTCAATGTTATGGTCATATCAATTCAGAACAACAAAATTGATATAATTAAAAATATATCTCTCTAGAAACGACTATATCTTCTAAAATATTTAAGATATTCATTTTAAATTTACCAAGATAAAACTAGGATAAATTCTCTTTACTCCACTGAAATTTTCTATCTTTCTTTTTCTTGAAGTTATAATCATCTTAATGATCATCATCAAAAATAATGATATCAATTTTTGAAAAAGAAAGTTTAGAATTAGCTGAAAAAAGTATCATCTGTAAAGTTCTAAAATAGTATCCTCGCGTACCTATTATCATATTCTGACTTTCTTTCAGAATTTGAAAATATATCATTTTTATCAAAACAGTAAACAGAGAAAAAAATTTCTTTCGAACGCACTACATTGTGTATTCGCATCAAAAACCTACTACAGCCTTGCGAATTTTAACCGAAAGTGACTTAAGTCGTCCGACAACGCACCATTCGACGCGCATGCGCGTCGCGAGGTGGGCAAAGTGCGCGAAGAAGGTGGTAGGATTCTTCAACCCGTTCATCCGCCATCGCCGCCGATGCGAGTCAGTGTCCAGTCGAACGTCGCCGCGTATGGTCAGCTAAGCGCTCGACGCATGCGCAAACGACGGTAAAAAAATTCGAATCTATTCCGCGCGTACGATCGGCGTCGAAAGTCAGCCCGAAGAACGACCTTAACTCACCTGGTCGCTAAGGCGACTTACGTCTCTCCTCCTTTCACGTCGAACTCTACGTCAGTTTGGGTGATTTAACTAAAGTGACTTAACGCTCGCGGGTGGTTCAGTTTTGGTGACATTGTCTATTCTTGTGGATTTCTGGAGTTACCGTTTGGCAGGTAAATAATTAAGTTAAGTCGGCGCTTAAGTGTGGCATGTCGATGGCTCGATGACCTCCATTCGCAGACGCGCAAGCGTGGCAAAGTCTACGAGCGATGGAAGCGACCAGAAGCGACTTAAGTCGGTTTCTGAGCTTCTTTTTGACTCGTTTTCATTCTTATTCTTGCAACTGTCTGTATTTGTCATCTGTGAATGTAAATAACTTGAGTCTACTAGGAAAAAGTAGATTTGATAAGTTAAGTTGCGCTAAAACTCAGTTTTTGCGGTCCTTTAGGTTTTGTTGTTCTTCTTTCTCTTGTAACTGTCTCTATTTGTCATTTATGAATATAAGCAACTAATGTTAATAGGAAAATGTAGTTTTAATGACTTAAATAAGCTTACCTAAAGTGGAGTTTTACAGACTTAAGCACTGTTTTTTGGGAGAAAGTTAGTCAAAATAAGGTCAAAACTTAGTTTAAGGATCATAAAAAGGTATTCCAAAGAAGCGTAAGTAACTTAAGTTGAATTTTACCATTTGAAGCGACTTAAGTGACATTAAAAAAAGGCTTAAGTCATAAAACTGTTACTTAAGTCGCGTTAAAACTCGATTTTTGAGGTCCTTTAGGATTTGGTGACCTTCTATCTCTTGTAACTGTCTCTATATTTCATCTATGAATGTAAGTAACTTATGTTTAGTAGGAAAATGTAGTTTTATTGACTTAAGTAAGATTTTCTTACCATAAGTGACAGACTTAAGCACTGTTTTTTTGGGAGAAAGTTAGTCAAAATATGGCCAAAATTTAATTTAAGGATGATAAAAAGGTATTTCAAAGAAGCATAAGTGACTTAAGTTGAATTTTACCAATTTAAGTGACTTAATTCACATTAAAAGTGGCTTAAGTCATAAAACTGTTACTTAAGTAGCGTTAAATCTCGGTTATTGAGATTCTTCCTCTATTTGTCAGGTATGAATGTAAATAACGTAAGTCTAGAAGGAAAATGTAGTTTTGATGACTTAAGTAAGGTTTTGTTTCCATAAGTCTGAAGTATGTTTTTTGGGAGAAAGTCAAAGTTAGGACAAAAGACATTTTATTGAAAAAAAAGGTATTTACATGAATCACAAGTGACTTAAGGAAAATTTTACAAATTTCAGTAACTTAAGTCACAGTAACACGTGTCTTAAGTACGGTTTAGTTTCCATAAGTGGAGTTTTACAGACTTAAACACTGTTTTTCTCGGGAAAGATACTCAAATTTAGAATAAAACAGTTTAAGGATAATAAAAAGGTATTTACATGAAATATAAGTGACTTAAGTTGAAGTTTAAGTGACTTAAGTCCCGTAAAAAGTGACTTAAGTCCCAAAAATGTGAATTAAGTCACAAAAAATGACTTAAGTCCTTAAGTCACTTCATAATTTTATAAAAATGTTTACAAAACAAAAAAAAAACAGTAAACAATCAGAAAAATACATGAAAACATTGAATAAGAGCAAGTCATCATTAGAACAATATGATTTAAATCATAACTCACGATTGACATCGAAATTGAAAAAAAAAGTTTAGCAGCATTCCAACCTGAATTTCTACTTTTAATACATTTTCTTTCTCGCTGTAACTTAAGTCACTTAAAAACTGACTAAAGTAAAGTTTGGAAAAAAGTAAAGTTACTTGTCCATTTCTTTCGTAACTTTACTTAATTTCAGTTACTTAAGTCTTAAGTAAACATATATCTAAGTGACTTAAGTCAGTTTGTGACCTATGCGATTGAGTAAAACTCGGATCGTCTGCGGCGAGTCTTCTGATTTGCTCAATCAGCCTGAATCAGGAAGAACTTTCTACTCGTCGAAGAGACTTAAGTCGCTTCGGTCGCCATTGCCTGTGTATGTATCTATGTGTATGTGTATATATGTGTGTTGGAGTGCATGTGTGCGTGTGTGTGTAGATGCGTCACTGCTTCTTCTCGTACAATCAGCTCTGCAAAAGTTGAAATTGCTACGAGGATATTTTATATTCACATATTCATGTCGTGGCAACTGACTTAACATCGAGGACTTGACTTAAGTCAGCAGCAGCAGAGAGAATCTATGATGTAACGTCTTTGTTCTTCGTTCTTCGCATAATTCTAAGCATACATGGTGATTGGTGACGTGTTATTTCGATAGAAAACCGTTTTCCTTTCCTCTGATTGTGAGTGAGTTAAGTCTGAGGACTTAAGTCGCCTCTCGGTCGACTTAAGCCTGGTCGTCAAGGATTGATTTGTACTTAGTAGGCCGCACTGCTCGTATGCTTGTGTAAATGTTTGAGATAGAATGTATGATTAGCGGCGTGAATTGTTTGTAAAATATACGCATGTGTGACTTAAGTGTGATGCATTCTAAAGGTTGAGTCATCTGTAAATTGTTGCAATTTCCGCGAATTTTCGTTGATTTTTTTCGGCAAATTAGAGTGATTATAATGTGTTAATGGAGTATTAATTTAGTATTAGTCAATTACTTACAATTATTAAGTTTTTTTTAAGTTTTGAGTGACTTAAGTTATGTTCTTGAATTACTATCATTGAAAGAGTTTGATATGCACAGGTATAGATTAATGGGCATATCTCAGAAACTTTTAATGCTGTGTTCATCAAATTTGGTATACTAGAAGGTGGATAAATTTAATAGTTAATTCCAGAGTTTTGTAATGATATCCCTAGGGATAACAACGTCATGAGCTAATTAATTGTTCATTTCTTTTTTGTTTCGTTATTTAGTCCTCGACAAATTTGGTTCAACAAAATGGCTATAACGTAAGAACAATTTTTTCAATGTTTATCAAATTTGGTACATAAAAAGATGGATAAATTTAACGAAGTATCCCAGAATTTGGTAATGATATCCTGCGGGATAACTAAGTTATGAGTTACTTATTTTGTCAATACATTTTCCTTTCATTTTCGTTTCGTGTTCAGGAACTATAGAAATAACTTTCTCAACTTTTGCATTGTAATTTTATACGGATTTGTACAAGTTCGTGCACAATTCTAAAATTATGTGTTAATGGAGTGTTAATTTAGTATTAGTCAATAACTTGGCATTTTTAGGTGACTTAAGTTAAGTTATGTTCTTGAATTACTATCATTGAAAGAGTTTGATATGCACAGGTATAGATTAATGGGCATATCTCAGAAACTTTTAATGCTGTGTTCATCAAATTTGGTATACTAGAAGGTGGATAAATTTAATAGTTAATTCCAGAGTTTTGTAATGATATCCCTAGGGATAACAACGTCATGAGCTAATTAATTGTTCATTTCTTTTTTGTTTCGTTATTTAGTCCTCGACAAATTTGGTTCAACAAAATGGCTATAACGTAAGAACGATTTTTTCAATATTTATCAAATTTGGTACATAAAAAGATGGATAAATTTAAGGAAGTATTCCAGAATTTGGTAATGATATCTTGCGTGATAACTAAGTTATGAGTTACTTATTTTGTCATTACATTTTCGTTTCATTTTCGTTTCGTGTTCAAGAACTATAGAAATAACTTTCTCATCTTTTGCATTGTAATTTTATACGGATTTGTACAAGTTCGTGCACAATTCTAAAATTTCCTTGCAATAATTTTCCAATTTTCCTCCAAGTCATTGCAATTTACATTAAACAATTCGTGACCGTTTAAATGATTCAATTGGTTTTACGTTTGGTAACAGCCTTTTTTGTTTTCACTAGCTGCTAAATTATTTCCGGTTGAATGAATTTATGTCAAATTTTGTGGAGATTTATTACATTTATCTATCTTTTAGTTTACCAAATTTGATTTTTGTACAACTAGTAGTTTTTGAGTTATGACTGTTTTTGTAAATCATCTCATAAAACTGAGTTAAAAATGTTCGATCAAACTAGTTAGTTTATAACATGATTATCTAAGGAGATATTTCATTTTAATTTTGTGGTTGTGTGCTAAATGTACTCGAGTTTCAGTTTACCAAATTTGATAAATATTGAATAAGAAATATTCGAGTTATGACAGTGTTTATTGAAGCAAGTTGTTTCCAGAATTACAACTTTTAAAGTTAATTCAATGAACTTTAAAGTTATATAATATCGTTATCCTTGGGGATATTATCAGGAATAATATGGCTAGTAAATCCCTCTAGCGATGTGCCAAATTTGATCAACATCGAATAAGACAATTTTGAATTATGATCAATTAGTTAAAATTGATCATTCAAATGCGAAATATTTGTATTATTTTTTGAGATAAAACAAATTAGCTCATAACTTTGTAGTCCCTAGGGATATCTTCATGAAAATCGGGAATAATATGTTTAAGGGGTCCCTCTTTATAGGCGCCAAGTTTGATCATTATTGAATATGGGATTTTTGAATTATCACGATTTTTGCAAAGAATGTCTTTCGGACGGGATATAACAAATTTTAAATTAATTCGATGAACTTTAAAGTTGCATAACATCGTTATCCTTGGGGATATTATCATGAAAAACGGGAATAATATGTCTAGTATATCCCTCTAACGAGGTGCTAAATTTGATCAACATCGAATAAGACAAATTCGAATTATGATCAATTAGTTAAAATTGATCATTCAAATTCGAAATATTTGTATTATTTTTTTTAGGTAAAACAAATTAGCTCATAACTTAGTAGTCCCTAGGGATATCTTCATGAAAATCGGGAATAATATGTTTAAGGGGTCCCTCTTTATAGGCGCCAAGTTTGATCATTATTGAATATGGGATTTTTGAATTATCACGATTTTAGCGAAGAATGTCATTCGGAGGGTTATATGAATACTGCATTCAATAAATCAAATTAATTAGCTAATAATTTTGCTATCCCTAGAGATATCTTTATAAATCTCAGGGAGGACATAATATAATCTGTCTTCAAATATACCAAGTTAAATCAACACTACATTAAAATTCTACAAATTATGCTACATTTAATAAAATATCCTTCATGACAACATTTTATATAACCATTGTTTGTTTTGAGTCTGGATAAACACTAAATTTGTTGTCCTCCATTTGCTCTCTTATCACCATACACTGTTCTTCCTTTGATATAAATAATTATTCACTAACTATGCAGTTGCTAAAGCATGCTAAATTGTTTATTTCACAATGGAATGCGTTTTATTCACAATCGAACACGTGTGACTCAGGTTTTTACTTATTCAAACATTCAACAGTGAATTAATTGTATTTTATCAAATGTCAATTACAGGAACTACGCGTATTTTACTCTGGTTTATGATGAGGATTATGGATTTCAGTGTATGACGTACATACATTTGTATACGATGAGATAATTTATAACTTTCTTCAGAATTATTTTATTTGCATAGTTACCATTAAGATAAATAACGTGTTAACCATAAAAATATTTATGGGATATTTATCAAGTTTTACACCGTGGAAATGTGATAAGTAAGGACGATAATTGCCAAGTTTTAAGTGGTTTTATCCATTAGTTTCTATTTTATACAGCTTTTAATTCATTTAAATTTTAAATATTTTCGAACTTACACAAGGAGAAATGTTATCAAGAAATTAAATTAGTACAAAGTGCAGTGTCTTGCAAAACTATAAAGAACTCAAAAACTTACCGACCGATATTTTAAAAATTTTCCAAAATGAAAATCAAATACATTTTCTTTACGAAAACCAATTTTGAGGTTATTGCTAATAGTGGTTATGGAGTTATAATGATATGAATTTGATAATCGAAAATGATATCAAATTTTGACGTTGTATATCTCAGCAACTAATAAAGATACCTATAAAGTTATTTCACCATATAATGTAGAATTTAATTGAGAATAATATAGGTCAATTTTATATATTTTAAAATTTTCAATTTTTTTTGGCAATTTTTTTTTCAGAAAAACTATCATAACTTAAAAACTAAAAATCTAATCAACCTCAAATTTGGTATACATAAAATAGGATATATCATGATAATACCTCCGAAATTTAAACATTTTTCGACGTAGATATAACAATTTATAACCAATTAAACCAACTTATTCAAATTTTTTTTGTGTAATTAAGAAAAAAAAAACGTAAATTATTATTTTCTATTTCTAATAATCCAGAGTTCACAATAAAAAGGTTGTATAATTGCGGACCATGCAATGCAATAGTTTCAATGTCACTCAACAAATTACGATTGTTTTCTGTGAAATCGCAACGAATTTATCAGTCGGTAATTTACAGTCATTTTTATGCCTACAATTTTCAACAATTGCGATTTATTTCACCCACATGTAAGCAAGTTTTCAAGTAACCTGCTCTGCACATTACTCAATTTGATTATAAATAAATTCTCTTGGTTTATGTTGCAATCAGTGCAATTTAATTTATTACAGTGCACGTGTAGGTTTAGTTGGCATTTATAAACGAACTTCACTTGTACCTGTACGCATAACGAAGTTAAGTATATGTGTGAAATGATATGTGATCAATTTGATATATGATATTATATGAAATTAAACACTGTGGTTACTTAAATAGTCTATAAATCTATTTGAGTAATGAATAGAGCTAAATATCTGACCCCAATTTTTTAGATAAAAGTAATTAGAATAAATTTTGGTTATCCCTAGGAATATCTTCAAGAAAATCTGAAATTTATCATATAAATTTATCTATCTTTCAAGACGCCAAATTTTATCAAAATTGATTAAGGCCTTTTTGAATTAAGTTAATTTTAATGAAGAAACTTTTTCAAGGGCTACATAACGAAACTAAAATGTAATGATCAATTTCATTAACTCCTAATATGGGTACCCCTCGGTATATCATTACCACATTCTGGAATATAATATTACATATACACATCTTTGTATGTACCAAATTTGACAAATATTGAAAAAGTAGTTTTTTATATATATAACCTTTTTTCGGAGGAAGTATTTGGCGGACTAAATAACGAAACATAAATCTAAAGACCAATTTAATTGACTCATAACTTGGTTATTCTTAGGGATATCAATATGAAATTCTGGCATATTATGTTAAATTTACCTATCTTTCAACATACCAAATTTGATAAACATTGATGAAGTCGTTTTTTAGTTATAGACATTTTATCGAAGGAAGTTTTTCTACGGCCAAAATACGAAATAAAAATGAAATGATCAAATTCAGTCACTGATAACGTGGTTATCCCTCGGTATATCATTACCATATACTGGAATACTATGTAAAATTTAT
The DNA here is from genome assembly GCA_027575185.1 of Mimaenictus wilsoni. Taxonomy (NCBI): domain Eukaryota; kingdom Metazoa; phylum Arthropoda; class Insecta; order Coleoptera; family Staphylinidae; genus Mimaenictus; species Mimaenictus wilsoni. Next base: position 22,001 of record JAODAC010083915.1, on the reverse strand, counting down.
CTACCTTTTTGTATGTACTAAATTTGACAAATATTGAAAAAGTAGTTTTTTAGTTATAACCTTTTTTCGGAGGAAGTTTTTCGAGGACTAAATAACGACACATAAATCTAAAGGCCAATTGAATTAACTCCTAACTTGGTTATCCTTACGGATATCATTATGAAATTCTGACATATTATGTTAAATTTACCTATCTTTCAACATACCAAATTTGATAAATATTGATGAAATCGTTTTTTGTTATAGGCATTTTATCGAAGGAAGTTGTTCTACGGCTAAAAAACGAAATAAAAATGTAATGATCAATTTCATTAACTCATAACATGATTATCCCTAGGTATATCATTACCACATCTCGGAATACTATGTTAAATTTATCCACCTTTATATGTACCAAATTTGAGAAATATTGAAAATGTAGTTTTTTAGTTATAACCTTTTTTCGGAGGAAGTTTTTCGAGGACTAAATAACGACACATAAATCTGAAGCCAATTTAATTGACTCATAACTTGGTTATCCTTACTGATATCAATATGAAATTCTGAAATATTATATTAAATTTACCTACCTTTGTACATACCAAATTTGATAAACATGGATTAAGTCGTTTTTTAGTTATAGCTATTTTATTGAAGTAAGTTTTTCCTACGACTAAATAACGAAATAAATATAAATATAATGACCAAATTAATTGACTAATAACGTGGATAACTACGCTATGAGTTACTTAATGCATATATTAAAAAAATCATAAGATTCCCCGTTAAATTCTCTATCATATGGAGAAAACTATGTTTCGGGATCACTTTTAATTACTGAGATATTTGGCGTCAAAATGTAGATATCATTTTTCTGATATTACTCAACACGTTTCTCTTTTTAGAAATGCTTTGTCATATTGATTTTTTTTTTAAACTATGAGGTATATATAGATTACCCTTATGACAAATGTTTACAAATGAAAAGATATGTTTAAAAGAATACAGGTTCGTTGTAAACAAAGAAAATAGCAACAAATCAGAAAAGAACGATAAAATCGAAAGTGGTTGATTGACTTGTTGATAATAGGATAATTTCCGACAAACAAATGAATAACAACTGAATCATATCATGAAAAGGCACGTAAAACACCCGAATGATAAACAATGGACAATCTTTGTTTTACAATTAGTCGTTATTGTCTGCCATTTTCGGTTGAGGTGACTAAGAATACGTTCAATCAAAATATTTTTAACCTCAGTCTTCATTATTATAAGTCTTCCTCATTATAAGTGTTATGACCCCTATGAAATTTTTAATGTAGGCAACCCAAGTTGTGTTAATTGCGTTGTCTATCTTCCTCAAATTTTCAAAAAAACAGCTAATCTAAAATATAAAATCATTTTTCTCCTGATTCACTGCACGTAGAGATGTGAAACAAAAATTAATAGGTTGATAATTTTATTCTCTAGCTCTCCAAGTTTTCAGATTTTCCAAATTTCGATTTTTCATCAAGTTATGAACATTTTAAACTGCAAAAACCAATTAATCTTTAACTTTAAAGACTGAATAAACTTTTAATGTTAAAAATAAACCGTTATGTCCTAAAAAATATGTTCTTGGTACATATATTGGTATACATATTGGTATACATATACTATTACATTTTTGAAAAATATTAAAATCAATAACATTACATGTAAGTTTATTATTTTGAGAAATTAAATTTTTTGTTTCAGGTTTTTGAATGGCTCCAGAGGTGCATGACAGTGCGAATTAATCAAACGTAATTATTGACACTTGTCAGAACACACAGTGGCCAATAACACGTGACAGTGTGTGACGGATTAACAATTAGCTCTCTGTGCGTGGAATTCGTTCAACCAGCAGCACCACAATGAAGGGCAGGGAGAAGCTATGGTCGAAGCTGTCGAGCAGTTTTCTACGGAAATGGTGTAAGTCCTCTTGTCTTCGATTTCTATCAATATTTAGCGTTATGTTGCGAGTTAATTGTTGTTACTCAACAACGAATGGTTCGCATGCCAGTCGGCGAAATCGCCCGCAGAAAAGATATGACATTTAAAGTGAAATTCACGTTTGATGTAATACGTATTTTTGATATCATGTTTTACAAAAATGCCTTAAAAACAAGGAAATTGTGTTTCGGTTTTTATTAATTTTTTTTGGGGACATAGATGAATATATAAAGAATGATATATCTAAAAAATGATACTTTTTATAAGGTATTAGTGGAGTTATTTGGAATAAAAATTTAAAAATTTTGAAATCAAAGAATTTGGTTTCGTGTTTTTTTCTCAGTAAATAGTCTCAAAAAGGTGGAAATTTCTTTTTGGATTTTTATCAAATTTTGTTGGGAGATAAAGGTCTAAGGGAAGAATGATATATCAGAGAATTGATACTTTTTATAAAATATTAGTGAAGTTATTTATAATCAAAATTTATAAACTTTGAAAGCAAAGAATTTGATTCCGTGTTTTTTCACGGAAAATTGTCTGAAAAAGGTGGAAATTCTTTTTGGATTTTTATCCAATTTTGTGGGGAGATAAAGGTCTAAGTGAAGAATGATATATCAGAGAATTGATACGTTTTATAAAATATTAGTGAAGTTATTTGTAATCAAAATTTATAAACTTTGAAAGCAAGGAATTTGATTCCGTGTTTTTTCACGGAAAATTGTCTGAAAAAGGTGGAAATTCTTTTTGGATTTTTATCAAATTTTGTGGAGATATAAAGAACTAAGTTAAGAATGATTTACAAGAAAAATTATACTTTTTATAAAATATAGTGGAGTTATTTATAATCAAAGGTTATAAACTTTGAAAACAAAAAAATTAGATTCCCTGTTCTTTTCTCGGAAAATTGTCTCAAAAAGGTGGAAATCTTTTCTGGATTTTTGTCAAATTTTGTGGAGGTATAAAGGACTAAGTGAAGAATGATATATTAGAGAATTGATACTTTTTATAAAATATTAGTGGTTATTTATAATCAAAATTTATAAACTTCAAGAGCAAAGAATTTGATTCCGTGTTTTTTCTCGGAAAATTGTCTCAAAAAGGTGGAAATCTTTTCTGAATTTTTATCAAATTTTGTGGAAGATAAAGGTCTAATTGAAGAATGAAATATCAGAGAATTGATACTTTTTATAAAATATTAGTGGAGTTATTTATAATCAAAATTTATAAACTTTGAAAGAAAAGAATTTGACTCCGTGTTTTTTCTCGGAAAATTGTGTCAAAAAGGTGGAATTTCTTTTAGGATTTTTATCAAATTTTATGCAGAGATAAAGGACTAAGTGAAGAATGCTATATCAGAGAATTGATACTTTTTATAAAATATTAGTGGAGTTATTTAGAATCAAAATTTACAAACATTGATAGCAAATAATTTGGTTAATTTTTTCTTTTAGAAAAATTGCCTTAAAAATGTGGAAATGCCTTTTAGATTCTTATGAAATTTTGTGGAGGGATAAAGGATGTGGAGAATAATATATCAGAAAATTGAGAATTTTTATAAAATATTGAAAGAGTTATTTTTAATCAAAATTCAAAAATCAAAAAAACAATTAACCTAAAGAATTTGGCTCCATGTTTTCAACTATGAAAAGTGCTTTTAAAAGTAGGAAATTATTCTTGGATTCTTGGATGAAATTTTGTGAAGACAACTAGAGGAACATATATCAAAAATTGATTTATTTTATGAAATATTGAAGGAGTTATTGAGACACAAAATTTAAAAAAAATCTAAAGCCAAGAATTTTAGTTAAATTTTTCTACGAGAAAAACTGCCTTTAAAAGAGAAAATTCTGTTTGGATTTTTATGATAATTTGTGGAGTCATAAACAGATATATGAAGAATGATATATCAGAGAATTGACATTTTTTTATAAATTATTAGAAGAGTTATTTATTATCAAGATATGATCCATCAAAGTTGAAACACCAAAAGTGTGGTTAATCTTAATAGCGCTATATGTAGACAACCACTAAATCGAATTAATTATAAATCACCATAAATAATGCGAAATTTATGCTACTTTTTATGCCACAAATTTGAAAACTTTCTCTCGCACCATTTCGAAGTTACACTCAATTTTGTAAATCTCTGCAATTTGCAACAATTTCGTTTTTTCTTTCTAACATTGATTCCTATGGCCCAACGCAACTAAACTTAACTTGAGCACACTTTCTTCGGCACTAATTTGTTCATATTCATATTATATTCTAATTAAAAAACGCGTGTCAAGTTTATGCACTTGTTTACAACGTTTATTGTTTATGAAGCCAACGCGCGTCGAATTACTTTCATAAATCACACATGTTTAGACTTGTGGTAAGTAATATGACTTAAGTCACATTGAAATGTTTTGTTCGATAGCTACGAAAGGAAAAAAGAAAGTTTTTCTTTTCGTACGTTTCATTGCTTCATGTTTTACTTGATTAAAGTAAAAATATGTTGAAGTAAAGGTAGTTTAAGTCCATTAACTCTTACTAAACGTTGACGCCTCGACTTTGATGCTGTATATCTTAAGAAGTATTAAACTCAGTTTTGGGCGGAAAATATTTTTCGGAAGATAATTTCACCAAGATTCTTATCGCGGAAAAATAATGTGTTTATCTCAGTTAGGGCCTGAGATAATTAATAAAACATAAACAAAAATAATTATATTGACTTAAAATTTATATTTTGACTTTATGGCCCTATATCTTAAGAACTACTAAGCAGATTTTCAAATGGAAAAGATAGTCAAGTAGAGAATTTTTCTCCGAT